>OMNM01040283.1:31386-45235 GCA_900302745.1 Parablennius parvicornis
GGGGGGGGGGGGGGTGTTATGAGGACTACGGTTGAATGTAATTCACTGTAGGATTGATGATGAATCTGAAACAAATGACCTCGATATCTATCAGTTTTCTGATAAAATGGATGTAATATGCTTTGAAAAAAAAAGTCCACAAATGAACCGATTCAGTAAAGTAATGCTCTGCAAGTTAAAAAAAAAAAAAGTAATGGGTAATTATGGTTATTAGTAATTATGGTTACGTGATTCTCCAAAGTCAAACATGGGATGCTGAAACATCCCAAGTAATTAATAGATTACTTGCTCATCAAAAAGATCATTTTTTGGGGACTTTTCCCCGCATGTGCTACATCGTCTTGTTCGGCAGGTTCTTGTCATGCTGCTGATTTGCTCGCTTTGTCGATCACAGTCACGGGTTAACCACATTCGCCACTTGTTCGAGGTATTCCATCGCTGCTTTTTTTCAGGCTAAATTTTTGTTTCCGCATTCATTTCAATGGGAGAAAGCAGACCGGGGAATTCGGCGTTCCGACCTCTGACGTACAATAAAACAGAAACTGCGTGATAATGTAACAAGTTGTTCCGATTATTTAAGCAGGAGGGTCCCCTCTGTTATTTTATTATGTTTTGAAGCCGGTCATATATTCATCCTCAGAGGAGATAGCGTTTCCGCTAAAGCCTTTTTTGGGCGAAAATTTTATATTGAAAGTTAAATTTCAGACTTCCTGTTGGATTTAGGTCAGGGGTATCGGTGTGTGATTTGTAGGTCTTGATGAGACGACCACATGAGCTTTGGTTTGATCTCCCTGCGACATTCCTACGGGCCATGGTGGCCATTTTAGTGTTTCTAGGTGGCGCTACAGAGCACATTTGGCACTCTGAGGGTTAATTTTTACATTTTCTGAAATTGTGGACTAGTCCTGATGACCGTGCCAAATTAAGTGAGCTTTTGAGCGTGTTTAGAGGGTCAAATTTTCATTTGAGTCCCTGGGGGTGTTGGAATAATAAACATAGCAAAAGCAATAGGGTCCCTAACCTTGGACCGTTGGGAGCACGAAAAAAAGCAAACCAGAACATGCGGAATGTTCCGGGTGGGTATAGCTATGATGTTTGTTAAAAAATTTGGCTAAAAATTTCCAAATAAATCACACAAAACTGTAAAAATGTTCCCATACAAAGCGGATGGGAGAGGCCCATCATAGAGGAGATCAAAAGATGAGAGGTCGATGATATGATGTCATACAAACTGAGTTGATAGCAAGAGGCAGGCACACAGAAGAGACTCTGGATCTTTGAGTGAACTCCTTCATTGCGACTCCTCATCTATTTCACCGTTCTGATTTGCGATTTGGAAGCGCTGGCCTGCTTGTATTTTTCGTTTTTAGAGAAGAGAACATTATCTAAAACATGAGGTAAGATCCATGTGTTTAATACTTTTTCATTTGTTGTCATTACCATTTAATCACAGTGCCTTTGGTTACTTAATGTTGATTAAATTTTTTGGTATCTGCTACTAGAGTTCAGGGATCCATGATGTTACATTTCGCCAATATTAATGCCGTAAAAGTGTTTTTGCAAACTGCTAGTCGGGGAAGGCAGGGAGCATCGTAACTCAGCAATTGGTTAATTTTCACCAAAGAGGCAAAACGTTTTACCAAACTCTATACTGACTTTGTTTTCATTTCTTTCAGTTTCAGAAGACTTCAGTCATCTGTTAGTGTTGTTCGCCCTGAACAACACAGAGTGGAGAGGAGATACGTGACATCTCCACCACAAGAGGACGGTATGTTGCTGCAGAATGTTTTTGCACCTTCGATGTCGTGGAAATGATATTCCACACACAAGCACATCTTTCCATGTGTTTAATTAATTTCTTGTTTTAGTTATTATCTATGCTTCAGTCCTAAAGTTTAAGCCAATGAGCTTTGGTTATTCATGTTTACAACTGTTTGCGTTTAATTATTATTGTTTATTGTGATGCAACAACTAAATTATTGAAGGCAAACACACAATAAATATAAAATCTTGACACATTAACTGAGATCAGCTTGACAAGGGGAATCGTTAATATATCTATTTAGCTATCATTTGCTGGGTTTGTTAAATCATTTAATTTGTTGGGGGTTTTTTTTTGCGATGCAGTGTCCAACGTCTGGATTGTCGGCGATAGCTACATCCGTCGCGGCGCAGAGGAGGCATCGAAGACGATGGGGAACAACCTCGGTCTGAACTGCCAGATACAGTGGTTCGGAAAGGGAGGCATGCGGTGGAGCGGCGTCCTTCCTTTCTTTCAAATCTGCCTGGAAGGAAGAACTGCCCCAGATGTGCTTGTGATTCACTGCGGCGGCAATGATCTTGGACAGCTGAAAAGTGAGCTGCTTATAACAGCCATGAAGAGAGACCTCCAACACCTCCATGACCGGTTCCCTCACATGAAGATCATACTTTCCTCCATCAATCAGAGGCGCAGCTGGAGATACGCCGCGCCAATGAGGGTGGAGAAAGAGAGGAAGCTCGTGAACCGTGTCATGACTAATTTTGTTGGCTCTGTTGAAGGGAGCATTATTTTCCACCCGGAAATCGTCTTCCACAATCCCAAACTTTTCCTGAGGGACAAAGTTCATTTGAGCCCTCGGGGCAATTGTCTCTTTTTGACAAACATTGCTCATTCTCTGAAAGACCACGTCATTTTGAGAAGCGCCAACTGGTGATAATAAAAATGTCTTCTGATGCACTGCTGTGGTGACATTGTGTTTATCAATATGCATGCATAATTCCTGAAGGAAGAGAGAACGCTGTTGCGATTTTATGTAGAGAATTCAAGAGGTGCCGTGTGGAGTCCTGAGAGTTCAGCATTTTGTGTTTTATGCTGCAGTTGTTGAGGCAGCACAATTATCTACATTCAGACATTAAATCAAGGTAACAACAAAAAAATAGAAAATTTAAAAAAATGGTGGCCCTATTACAAATTGCCTGTATTTTCATCACGTTGAGCTCGTTTCCCTCGAGCCTCATGTTTTCTGGTCGCAACGGTACAAGCAACCTGCTATTGTTGAGTACAGAACATAAAAATGTATTAAAAAAAAAAAAAACTAGCTTTATCAGAAGTTCAACGTTGCAGTTGTAGCTTTCTGTCAGATTCTTGATATTAACCAGGGAGCATAAACACGTGTTGCTGGTGAGTGAAGATGTTTCACGAACTCTGCCAATCACTGCGGAGCAATCTGGGAAGGTCAGAGTGTCACAGACGAGCACGTTGAATTCTCTCCATTTATCCGCGTTTCATTTCGCTGATGTGGAGTCGGTGTCTGTGCACATGTTGCTGAACATTACCTGTGACTTTATCACCACAGAAGTAATTGCTCCTGAAGTTTACTGAAAGAGCCTCTCTGACAGCGCACAGCGCTACAAGGAAAACGTTCTGTTTGCTGCTATTGCACCGTATACATGTAACGAATACCAAGAAGAGAACATTGCTCCACTCATCAGTGTGGTGGAGGTGGCTGATGATTTAAAGCTGCTTTGCTGCCTCGGGGCTTGAATAACCTGTCGTCATAGAGGGAAAAAATTAATTCCCAAGTTTCCCAAAGTTTATCAACTTATACCCCTCGGATGATGCCGATGTGGTGATGCAGCAGTCCGGTGAACGTCAGCATGTAAAGAAATTTCTTCGGCTATCGTGTTGGATTCTTGTTTTCCGAACAGCAGTCATGGTATACTGGTGAGTTTTAAAAACCCGCGTGACTGACTCTGAGCCGTCCATGAAAGCCTCCTCGCTGTAGTTGAGATCCGACTCACAGAGATTAAGCAGAACATTTTTCTCTATGCTTATACAAAAGGAGCACAACACAAACGTCGTCCGCACTCTGGCTAATATGGTGGTCGTGACAGCGAGCCACTTTAAGCCATCATCGTGGATGCGGATGAGTCTGAGTCTAAGTGCGTTTGTTTTCGCAGGGTATCGCCGTCAGATTACACTCTGCTTGTTTCAAATCGATTAACACACAGTTTATTTGTATTTTCGACAGTAGCATTAGATGCATTATTGTAAATATATTAAAAAAAAAAAAAAATACTTGTTCTGAGATGTGCACTGCATTTAGTCACAATCACATTTTAATGAAAACAGAAATGAGGCCACGAGGGGATTTTTTTTTTTTTTTTTTTTCTATGTTGAGATATTTTCTTCTTAACTCACAAATGTGGATTTCTATGCATTACATTGAAAAGACACTGGCGCTCCAACCCTGAACAAATATCAATATACAGTTAGATGGCAGTAAAGCTGGTGAGACCTGCACTTCTCACTGAGGCAATTAGCTAAGTGCAATACAAGGCTGTCCCGGCACTGCGAGCCGACGGCCACTGGATGAAAGGAAACACTCTCACCTAACATCGTGATCAATACGTGTGTTCTCTGGTTGGCCCTGTCCCACAGCAATTATCGCACGCAGGCACACACACACACATACACACACACACACACACACACAGAGTTTGGGTCGAAGTACATTTGACCCACATCCCTGCAAAGTCAAACCAAACATCCACTTTAGTCCCATCTTGCTGCCGTCACACACTCTAAAGTCTGTGCGCACACACACACACGCGCACACACACACACACACACACGCACACACACACACACACACACACACGCATCTTTATATACAAAAACTTTTCTCTCTTTATTGATGCAAATATGATTTTGGCGAGCTAATTAGATTCAATCAATTCTACAAAGCTAAAAGCATCTACAGCAGGAAAAAAAACGTGTTGCCAGAATTACTTTGCCATCTGTGTAGTGTGTAAGGTAATGAATTGCATCTTATAGCAACAGGAGTAGTCGGCCAGCGGTGCTAAATTAAGATTGTTCATTACAGAGGATGGCTCCTGTCCTGAGTAACAAATAAACTTTGACTGTGTGACTGCAGTTCTGCCCGAAATAAAGTGCACTTAATAGCACCTGCGAGGTCCTCACTGTTTTGTCTTATTTTCGGGGACTTCTTTAAAGCTGTTGTGAGTAGAAGTGATGCCTGACATGAACTGCCCCTCATGCTCATGAAAGCCAGGAAGGGTTCATCAATAGATCTTCAGATAATAGCCATCGATAACACCTGCTAAATCTACTACAGCTTAAAACCTATCCACTGCAAGTCTCTCACATTGAGAGAATGAACAGAACTCTTTCTCCTACCGAGGTTTCCAAAAAGAAGATGATTAAACATTAGATACATTCTGTAAAATGTCATCTGAATTGAGTTGGTATCACCAGTATGCCTCCTCAGTGGGGCCTTTGCACATAAGACAATAATTACACACTTTACTACTGTTTTAGCCTTTAATATCAGCAACACACCGTAATATCATAATTATAGTTGATAATTTAATCCATTTTTCAACTGGTAATTGGAGATATTTGGTTCCGGCTGTTGTTTAAGGACCACGCCCTGACTGCTTATTACAGTGAGCAGAGTAGTCATAATTTCACATTATTTAACACTTAAATTCACGCCTTTTTCTGCTGCAACAATGCAGCCGAGCGCCTGAATGTGTGTTATTTTGAGGTGATCACTCCATTAGGCGCACCTGTACACTTTGTTTTTGAGCTGGGGCTTTCAGGGTAGAAAAGAACAACCTAATTAGTATGAAATTATACTGATCCACAAAATGGTTTGCTCCTCGAATTTTCCTCCCATTCATGTGTTCCAGATTACAAAAAAAAAAAAAAATACTGGAAGGAGTGTTTGCTCATCGATCAATGTACAACATGTGATATGCTTTAAAACGCCTAAAGAATGTTTGCTGATTGAGGTTGATTTCAACACGCTTGACAAGGAGTGCAAATCAGCTCAGCCTTCAGCAGAAATGCAGTTTTTTTTTTTTTTTTTTTTTTAGTTTGTTACGTTTTTTTGGGGCAAGAGGAATTTCTCCATTTGTTTCAGCATTACATTTATTTGTGGACTCCTTTGTACCTCCCCTCTTTGGAAATCCTAAATTCTTTGCTGATCCTCTTCTGTTTGCTCTTCGTTTTCCCAAGGCTTTGACTTCATGACTCTCGTACACTCACATCTCCCGCAATGTATTTTACTTATTTTTCTGTGTGAACATGCACTTAGGCATGCGAAAGATTGTAATGTATCAAGCCCTTACAGCGTGTCACACTCTTCTCATTTCGCACATTTAAAATAAATGGTGGTACGGTCGTACTTTGAAAAGTCACTCTCTGTTGCAAACATTCACTAATGAGGTTTGATTAAAATCCATTGAAAGCCTCGACACAACAAGGACCAAAAAACAACGAATGGCGAAAAATCATTGAAAATCCCGCAGGATTACTGGATGTTTTAAAAAAAAACTTTGTTGCATTTAACGCAGCAAAACACCTTTATTGTGGACATTGTGGAAGCAGAACAGAACACAACAGCTGCTGTCTGTAGCTTGACCTATGAGACAATATTGTGAAGTATATTAACAATATGTTTTTGTTTTTTTTTCCAGAAGGAGATTTAAATATCTAACATCAGCCTTATTTATGGAGTCTGTGTCATTATTTATGTCCATCTGCAAAGACAATAAATGAAAATCTATATACATTTTTACTGTTAATATGATTATTAGGGCAAAACTTAATACCGACAGTCTCCTCTGAAATCAGGGCATCTAATCTGTGTGTGTGTGTGTGTTGTTTGAAATTTGAGGGCACAGTGCTGTGTTCATCAATCATGCTTTTAAAAGCCATTACTGTCTGTCACTGTAACCTCCTGGGAGCAGGCAGGATAGAAGAGTCACACACTCAAGGCTGAATGTCCTGCGTCCGCACAAGACGCGTGTGTTCGTACTATCTAGTATACTGTGCTCGTGGGTTCTGTTGTGTGCTCGGCGGCGTTTACAGCGATATAGAAATGTCTTAGTTTCCCAGGTGACAGGTGCATTTCGTACAAGTTGAAGACAATAAGCAGTTTTAAAACAACTCTGAAAGGAAGATGTCAAGGATGAAGGTGTTCTACAGCAGGGGCTCACATTAACAACACATCTTAATCAGCCAAATAAACGTTTAAATTCCATCATATCATAATGCAGTGCTTCTAAAAGTGTAGGGTGAGCCTCCACTTGGCGGATGCCACTAGTGACAACTGATTTTTGCAGTTTAAACTTTGAATGAAAATATTTTTCAGTTACTCAAACCTGGAGAACTAAATATCGTATCCCGTTCTTAAATAAAGACGACATATTGTAATATAAAGTAAACATAGTAAAGAGAACAGCTAAAGAGCAACATAAAGAAAGAACATGAAGTATAAAAAGTCAGATAAGCTGCCATGAGGTTCAAAGTATTGGATTTTATTTTTTACAGTGTGTGGGTTTGCAAATTGTCCCATAAAGGCCAAACAGGCATTTTAATGAATTAAGGAGATTAGGTCGTATCTATACAACAATGTTTTCAAGTGAAAACGGAAGAGTCTTGTTGCGTTTTGGAGGCGGTTTACACGGCAACGGCGTTCGGAGATACTGAAGATGCAACTCTTTAAAACATCTCCCAAGGTGGAACTTTCTGAAAATGCTCCCGTTCTGAGTCGACAGAGGAAATCGCAACTTTTTAGAAAACAATGCTGCAGCGTGTTGTTCTCTCCACACATGTATGGGTTCAATATAAACAAACAATAGCACCCACTAATAAGCCAACGTGAAAATGAGAAACTTTTATAAAGGAAAATGCTAAATCAATGTGTTTTCACTTGAAGCAGGCTCTTTAAATATACCTGGAAAACAGTTCTGTGCTTAGATAAATATTTAGATTTTTGTGAAGCGTCTGCTCTGGTCACTGCTCATGCAAGAAGAAGAAAAAAACTCGACTTCTGCAGTGCAGTTACCAAAGGCTTGCTGTGTTCTGGAGGCAGAGGAAGTAGTTAGGGTTTTTTCTCTGATGTCTTCTACGGAGAAGTTCTGAAAGAGTTGATGATGATGAAATCATTTCATTACAATATGTAAGGGTTTTACTATAAATTGAAATTTTTTTCTTTTCTTCTTTTCCTCTGTGCGAGTGTGTGTGTGTGCGTATATTGTAAATTAACCTTAACCAAGGTATTTGTATTCTGAGAGCGCATTTATATGAAACATACTGCAGTTTGATTTTAGTCAAGACATATGTGGATTTTTCCTTCTTTGTTGGTTTTTTTTTTTTTTTTTTTAATATCTCCACATCTTGTGCTCATATGTTTGCGGCCATACAACTGATGAGGCAAAGCATCTGCGAGAAAGCCTGTGGGCTGTGACCTAAAATTTAAATCAAGAGAGAAAACCATATCTGTAACAATCAATATTGTTTCCTCGGCGCGCTCTTTCTTCTATGTGACAGCCCATTGGCAGCCTCACCCAGCGGCTTTACATAAATGTGGGCTCTACGGTCTGCGAAGAGAGATGATAGAGGCTGGGATAAAAGGCATAGGGCTACGTGGGTGTGACCCCTGAGGCAAAATGCAACAAATGATCCATACACTTTCTACAGTCTACAGATTTACAGCCCAAATCAGCTGGATTGGTGACCTAAATTTAAAAAAAAGAAAAAAAAGTCTCTGGAAGAAGCTGAGATCAGGTGGAACGTAAATGATCCCGGCAGTAGGTGCTTCTCAATCGCTCGAGTTATGATAAGGTATTAAAAAAAAAAATGTAAAAAAATAAAAAATAGTTGTGGGGCAAAATAATTCCAAATAATTTGCAATTGTCAGAAATAATGAAAGTGAACAATGTTGATGTATAAACAGATTTAGTCCAAAAAACACTGATGGGCAGTGATGCGATCGATTTACTTTTTTTTTAAGTAACGAGTAAAGCGAGGGATTACTTTTACAAACACAGTAATTAAAGTTACTTTCCCGCAAGAAGTTGCTACCAAACCATGATTTTGTCTTGCGAGACAGTAGCGTAACAGTGACGTGTGAACGACGTCAGTGTAAACAACAGAGACGTTTAGCGATCGACAGATCAACAAAAACGTTTATCTACGGTAAAAAAAAAATTCCACCTTAAATCTGAGCGAGCAGCAAGGAAGCAGCACAGGGAGGTGAAACTGAAACTTAAAATATGGTGCAAAGTTGCAGAAAATAGCTCAACAATTTCCTTCAAGTCAGAGACTGTAGCGTTTAATTGAACTTGTGCTTGATGCAACATGCATGAAAAGATTGTAATGAACAAAACAGGTTTTTTTTAAAAAAAATAAAAACAGTTTCACTTGATTCAGTTTTATATCATGGAATACACAGAATGAACAGAATGAGGCTGAAAGGTCTGTTGCTTTATATTGGAAGTAACTAAAAGTAACGAAAGCAATAATTGAAAATAATCATTAAAGTAACGATTACTTTCTCAGGTTAGTAATCAGTAACAAATTACTATTTCTACGTAACTCCATCAGTACCGGTCCAAAATGAGTTGCAATAAATGTTGGTGTGAAGTTAAATCACAAACACACTGGATGCATGTATTTTCAAAAATCTGTTTTGTTGGAGGATCATACATTCAGGTGAGTCTGGAGCTACCCAGTGTGAAGGTCACAGGCTCAGAGACTGTGGCTCAACAGTGAGCATGAAGGATTAAAGGTTAGATTCACTTCTATTGTCCATTGTGCTGGAAGACGTAGGACACAGTCACCAAGCAACACTCTTTGTATATTGAACATCGACGGTGGCTCTACGAGTTGTAAGGGGCCGTCGCGATTGTGTGTTTTCTGCTGAACTTTGAGGCTTTCACTCCTTATAGTCCTCTTCAGTATCCATCCAATCGTCTATCATGCTTTTTCTAATCTGGGCAAACAAACCACTTGCTTATAATTAAATCTTATTTGTGAGTGCTTGATTTCAGATGGAGTAAGCTCAAAAAAATCTGGACTAACTGGGACACAGTGGGTATAGAAGATGAATGCAAGAGTGGAGAGATTTATAAAACACAAAGTTCTATGATTACCAGTTTCACTGTTGGCAAATTTGCAGTTGGGATTGTTCCCAAATCATATATTATAGAATCATGGTCCTTTAGTGGTCAACCTCTCCTCTCCAGTTGATATGTACAAAAAATTACCAAACCCTTATATTTTTCCCAACCGGGTGTCTTTTACAGCTCAGCTGCACTATTAATATTAGAGTATGATGATAAGCCCAACTCAGATATATACAGGTAATGTTGTCAAACAGCCAGATAATGATACCTCTCTGTTTAAATATGTAAAGAAAATGTATTAGAAACAAACAAACAAAAAAAAAAACCTTAATCTTCCATTTAAGCCTAAATTCTGATACCACATAACATAAAGTGTCATCTGGAATATTCAAGGTTAAATACCAAGAGTTTCCGCTCTATTCACTTTAATACGTAGTCACTGTGACTGATATGATGGTGATGTGTTGTCTGCTTCATGCGACTTGACTTAGTGAAATGAAGCTTCGATGAGTCTTCATGGCAAACCTCCCACGTGCAGCTCTCCTCACGTGCCGGCACTTTTGAGTGTTCACCCAAATCATATTCCCCTGCATCCAACAGAAGCCCCTCAACACGACAAACAAAAAAAAAATAAATAAAAAATAAAAAGCCTCCACACTCAAGGAGAAATCAGCCAGGGGACTTTTTCTCAATTAACTGAAGTCTGCCAGCCTCGAGCCCCTCCACTGAATAAATGACTCGGAGGTTCATGTGAGCATGCACGTTAAATTAAACTCGGTGTTCCATTAAAAATATGATTTGCTGCAGTAATTGTGAGGGGGAGCGAAGTGACTGGCTCAATTAAGTGCGTGAAATAATCAACCTGTGGACACCGGCCCAAGCACTGATTGATGGGGATGCGGAGGTGTTGATCCGCTGCGGCTGACATCAGATAGCGCTGCTTTATGACCAAACAAAAATGTTCTTTTGTTTCTATTCTAAACGTTGCAAATAAATATCAGTTTCAACTTGCAGAATAGATATTTAAATGACATTAAAACCAAAACATCAGTAGTGTGTTTTAATCACTGCTTCATGAAGCCACATAACAGAGTGCAAAACAAAGACTACTAAGGCTACGTTCACACCACAGGTGTTAATGCTCAATTCTGATTTTTTTGTGTGATCATTTCAAACGCGACTTGCCGTGTGAACGTGATCGGGCCGGGTGTTTCCAAGCCCCAGAGCGCACAAGACGACGTGAAGGCGCGGCGAGCACACTATCTACGCATGACACACCAGTCAGTACCCGGGTTGCCAGATGTGACTCACTGTTTCCAGCCCAAACACCATATATAACCCACACACCTCAATAAAAAACAGCCCAAATCTCAGCTTGTGAAAGAATTATGTTTAAACCGTAAAATTAATATATGTGTAATAATGAACGCGACATAAATACAGAAATGCACAAATTAAACAATGTTAAAAGGTAAGAGAGTTTGGCTCCCCTATGGGGGGGGGGATACCGCCATATCTGGCAACGCTGGTCAGCCCTGTAGATTAATTTCAAGTGGTTGTTAAGTAGGAGCCGACAAAATCTAGACAACACGACGAAGCAAAGAAGGACAATGAGGTAAAAGTAGAGTTCCTCCAGCACTTATCCGTGACGTCAGTCAGGAAGCAGTCGCATTTAGAAAAATATGCGTCTTGGTACCACATAGGAACGATTCCTGGGTCTGATGTGAAAAAATCTGAATTTTCTTTCTCAAGGTGACAAAACAGGTTGGATATGAGTCACTTGTCAGTAAAAAAAACAGTGTGAACGAGGCCTTAGTTGCATACATACGAACACCACTGACTATTATGCAAAGTGACAATTGATTTTGTTTTCAAGGCTGTAAACAAAGAGCATCCAATCTTTTATACGTAATCCACTCATTATGACATGCATGCTGGCTACTTGTAGAAAGTGTGATTCTGCTTTGTGGCTGTGATCGCTCAGAAGAGGTGAAGGCTTTGTGAAGATGAGAACTCTTACTGTATGCATTGTGGCTCTTATATATTCAGTGCGGACTTCGCCGTCATAAACTGGCATAAAAACCAAGGGGAGACAATCCGATGTCTAATTCTTTGGCCTGCAGTGTCTCATTAATTCCCTGTAAAATGACAGTTAAGCATCGGGTCTCTGTGTAAAACAAGCAGATTAATCCAACTTTGCACACTTTTTACTTGGCTTCCCCTGCTGTAAATCTGGCTCTCCCAGTGGTCTTAAATAAAGCTTTCCAGTGTGGGAGGATGAGATAAGGCAGAAAGGGGATGAGCTCAGTGCTTCTGCAAGAGGATCAGATGGAGACTTGTACAGCTTTGTGGAGTCACTCAACCTGCAGGTGCTACAACACAGCCTTCCGTCTTTTCATTGCATTTCATCAGAAATGTCAGTGTTCTCCACATTTCTTTGACAGGCTGTGTGGCGGATCATTGGAATCCGTGTCACGATGTGATACCGATGTCCTGTTTTGTAGAGTTCTCGGTAGTCCTGCTGTTGTTATTGCTCTGAGACATTTCAAACAGTCTTTTTTTTTTCTTTTTTGTGTGTGTGTGTGTGTGTGTGTGTGTGTGTGTGTGTGTGTGTTATTGAGGTCGGAGGCCAGATAAAATGTTATTGACGTGCATAAAGAAAGATCAAGATTAGACAACAATCTGCAAGTCCTTGTAAATTTCACTTGTGTGGAAATGCTTGGTTTAATCTTCAGCGTGTGGCCATGGAATGTCATCATGCTGATTTCACTCAACGATCTGCGTCAGTGCTGATCTTCAAATTTAATTAATAGATACAAACTAACTCATTCGTGTGTATTTCATCATGTTTCCAATATTATCGAACAGTTATGAATCCAGAAAATGTTAACGCAGTAATAGAAAATATCATTTCAGGTATTGCAACAATTTCATGAGGATTAAATCTGTGATGATATGATACAAATGAATGAAATAATGATGGCTTCATGGTGCTGAGATGTGAGACATGTCTGACAACCTCAGAAATCCTGTTTTCATTCATGGCAACAACTTTTACTTCTGGATTGCAGTTTATTTTATTTCTGTGTGTGTGTGTGAGAGAGTGTTGTTGAAACTGTGGTTAGATTAAACAAGTAGCCAAACTCTTTCTAGTTAGTCATCCTTCCAGAAATTCCACCTCCTGACTAACGGCCCAATCAGACATACCAACAAACATTTTTACAATTGAATTGTTCTGCACTTTTCTTGACGAAATTTTACAAATGTAATCATAAACATATATATATTTTTTTAAACTGCATCAACAATGAAATTAATAAAAGTGCATCATGTCTTACATTTCCTGCACTGATACATCATAATCCAACATTCAAGTGTTTTCTGACTTTAGTTAAAAAAAAAAGAAAAAAACAAAAAAAAAAAAGCTGAACACTGCAAAAATAAGTTTAATAGCTGAACCTTAACATTAGCTTAACGTTGAGCTGAGAAGAAGAGAGACACATCAGAGAAGATCCATGGACGTAGTGAAGGAGGACATGGAGATATGGTCGCTTTAAAAGAGGAAAGTCAATTCTGTGTTTAGTTTTTTTGTTTTACTTTTCAGGTCAGTGTTTTCTTTACATTTTCATAGCCACTCGGAAATTACCTTATGAATGCCTTTTCCATTTCTTTCTCCTTCTGTATTCACTGTAGTTTGACACTCATTAAAATGTGTGTATTTCCAGATGACTACATGTACTACAAGTCAAGTGAATAGTTTCCATGATGATATGAATCATTCTTTATGTGTGCGTGTGTGTGTGTGTGTGTGTGTGTGTGTGTGGTCAGCTTTCTAATTAAAAGTGGAAATGTTGCATGTGATGATTATGGCGAGGAAAGTCTTGATCATATCTCCGGCTGATGCCCGGACAGATTTACAGAGCAGTTT
>OMNM01040314.1:11610-29902 GCA_900302745.1 Parablennius parvicornis
GAGCAAAGAGCAGCATTACCGATGACAATATTATTTTATAATCCCCCCGCTTTCCGGTCCGGAGAGTTCTCTGTTGTTGACATTTTGAGGTTCGCACCCTTCTCCTTCTAATCTACATATCTTGAAAAATGGTCCCGTAGATTTGAGCGCCTTCATAATCATATGCGGGAGGTCACTCGTGGTCAATGAAAGTCTGGGAACTTCTCAGGCGCCTGTGCTACTCTGACATTTAAATCATGGCTACATGCAGAGAATCATGAGAAACAGTTCCCTGCTTCTATTACACTGCCGTGTAAATTTTTGTGTGCGGAAACCCAAAGGTCAAAAATGTGGAAGAATTATCATTGCGCTGCCTCAGCGCCCACTCTCTGGTGCTAAAGGATTTATTGTGTTGTCACCTCAAACAGAATTCTCTTTAAAAACAAATATCATGATTGACTCCTTTGTACAGTTCTTTCTCATATGTTTTCTCCAGGAATATGGATGGATGGATGGATGGATGGATGGATGGATGGATGGATGGATGGATGGATGGATGGATGGATGGATAGACGGACGGATGGATGGATGGAAAGATGGATAGATGGATGGACGGATGGATGGATGGATGGATGGATGGATGGATAGATGGATGGACGGATGGATGGATGGGATGGATGGATAGATGGATGGATGGATGGATGGATGGATGGATGGATGGATGGATAGATGGATGGATGGATGGATGGATGGATGGATGGATGGATGGATGGATGGATGATGGATGGATTTTATAGCAGTAGACTGATTTGCTGTTGCTGTTGTGCTTACTGATATGACTGCTTGTTATTGTTGTGTTATGTAGTTCAGTGGTTGTTTTTCAGAGACCCTGTTGATAGTTAGAAGACTGAAGGTCCTGCCCTTCTTCCACTTGTTCATTGTTGCTGCTCAGTGGGGGAAGAAGCCTCTACTGTCAGTCACTTGTCCACGTGTGAATACATTTCTAGTTCCTCACCAAAGTTTAAAACAAGATTAAAGGAGTCAAATGGGGAGCTAAAGTATCAGCAGTCATTGGCTAAAAGTTCAGTGAAAGCGCTGGACTAACCAACACTCGGTCATGGCTCCAGCTCACAGGAGAAATCCAATCACCAGGATGTGAAGATGTCCTTGAGAATAAAAGTTTTATCAACTCGCAAATTAGTGTTCAGGACGTTCATGGGACAAGTTGAGCAGCGACCTCGGGGCTGGAGCGCCTCATCTGGGCCGAGAACGGGTACCGACCAGGCGTCAGCAGGCTCTAGAGAACATCCTGGAACGCAGACGTGAGCCTGGGTGACGGTGGCGTTTATGCCACCAGGTCAAGCAGAAGATGAGCTGGTGGCACCGATCGAAATGGAGTTACATTTTGTGTCCATCGTAATTAAAACGAAGCACTTCTTTCGAAGACAGACAAAGGTTGAGTACAGCTTGTTGATCCAATACCAACAGAGAGATGACATGTAAAGTGAAAAGTGACACATGGCACAAACATACACAACATTTGCCGGTGCAGAAGGCAGGCCACACACACTGGCGCTATTTTGCCACTCTCTCCTGGGCTGAAGTCTGGGTTGTGGGAATATGCAAGAAGTCGTATCTTGTTTTTGAAATTTGACCTTTGTTGTATCATCTTAGAGTGATGCAGAACTGGAGGAGAGTATTTTAGGCGTGTGGGAAACAGGCTGCAGATTCTTACTTGCTCATTATCAGTCGCACTGTAACGTTTAAGCTCCATGAAAAGTCACCGTCCTCCCACCAGTTTCCATCACTAAAGCACCGCGCCTCCACAGCCATTCTCCTCTCCGGCCCACTACCTTGACGTCAGTGTGGGCGGAGTTGTTCTAGTGTTTGTGAATGATCTGAAAAAAGATCTGCATGCCAGGCTGAAGAACCAGGACACTGATCAGACTTCACTCTGATGATGATTATTGTGGTCAAACTATGTTAAATTCTCCATCATGCCGGACTGCACTCAGCACCAGTAGAGTTACATGAATCATTTGTGCCGTTTGTGTCAGATCTGTTGACACTGGGTGTCTTAGTCCATTAAGTTGATGTTTCAAGTGTCTCAGTTAATTTTGATATACTTTGGATTGCGCTTAATAATTCCATATCTGGTATAAAAGATCATTATAATCACTCATAATATTAAAGGAGCCTGAGTCTCTAATATGTATATATTTTTTAGATCTCTTTATAAGATATCTTAAGAATTAAAAAAATGCAAAGGAACTCATTTTCATTT
This sequence comes from Parablennius parvicornis, assembly GCA_900302745.1. Taxonomy (NCBI): domain Eukaryota; kingdom Metazoa; phylum Chordata; class Actinopteri; order Blenniiformes; family Blenniidae; genus Parablennius; species Parablennius parvicornis. The sequence continues at coordinate 13,874 of OMNM01040314.1, forward strand.
CTATTGTCTTGATGTGCATGACGACGTGTATTTATCAGTCACAAATAAACTTGTATTCTTTTCTTCAGCTGAGCTGAATTGTAGTTAAAGTTTTTTGAATGGCTCTCTATCATTTACCACTGTAATTGAAGAGAAACCATCCGAGCCTGTTGACGTTGGTCTTCTCTTTCACAGACTTTAGATAATGGGCTGTGTGCAATGCAAGGACAAGGAGGCAACCAAACTGACGGACGACAGAGACACCAGCATCTCGCAGGGAGCGGCGTACCGCTATGGAGCAGACCCCATGCCACAGCACTACCCCAACTTCGGGGTCACTGCCATCCCCAACTACAACAACTTCCATGCCCCTGTCAACCAGGGGGTGGCGGTGTTTGGAGGGGTTAGTACGTCCTCTCACACAGGAACTCTGAGGACTCGAGGAGGGACCGGTAAGTTACCCAAAACCGCTCGTCACACAAACTAATCAACTACTCAACTTCTCTTCAATGTTTGACTTCACGGCACTTTCTTTTTTCAAATTGAAGCATCAGTAATAATGACGATGGTCCTTCGTGCTTCGACACTCGTTAAGAACAAACCGAGGTTGAAGCTCCCTGCAGTCTGAGCCTGAGGAAGCTCTAACGTTTCTCTTCCACAGTTCTCTGTGGCTGACGCACAGAGTTACACACAGGAACCTTTTCATCTGTCTGCAGCTGCTCTCACGTTATGTCTCTGGCACCTCTGATCTTCTTAGTCCTAAACTGGAAGGTCAGCACCAAACAAAGTCAAAGTTGAAACTAATTGAACTTTGGCAGCATCAAAGATCCCGGTCAGGGTCATTTCCTGAAGTGAAGGTGCGTTTACACAATGAGTTATCAATATCATTTTTCCATCATTCCTGGCACATTGCTGACATTCTTTAGGTGATGTAATGCAACTCCATGGCATTTCTCTGGATACGGCTCAATCTAGAGCATGTGAACTGTTCAGCAGCTGATGGTAGAGTAACTGGGTGATTGTGGAGCCAAACATATACCCAGTCACCGACGTGGCTTGCTCTCATGCACCGTGTGCTCCTTCACAGATTGTGCCCTAGGTGGCTGCCCACATTGCTCATACCAAAATCCACCAACGTATATACCAAATCCTCGGCATGTAGCATCGTGCAACATCGTGGAACAATATTGGTGACTGTGCTTAATGACTCGTGATGATCCGCCCCAGTTTTCTTGTTATTAATTGTAACAGATTGCGAGTATTCTCTTCTGTGTGTTTGAGGTCTCCATGTGTTTGGTTTTTTTGTGTTTTTTTGTGTATTTGGTGAGTTACCGCACCCCCTAAAGGCCTGACATATGTCGTACATCATGTTGAGCCGTGTTCATAATGACATGTGGACAGAATTTTTTTTAAGAACACCAGAGCGAAAAATCCAGAGTGTATGCTGCCGTTTACCCCTACTACACTGTGGTGTTCAATAAAGCAGGATTGATGGATATTGTTTTTCCTGAAAAAAAAAGAAACGAATGTGCTAGTTTACTTTGTTTTAGCCACTTTAGTCTGATCATTTGAAGGTCAGCCTTAAGAGCCATAATGTGTGTAGGAGTGAATTGAAACAGGTGGAGTTGGTTTATAGATTATGTTACCCAAGTTTGTTCCAGCACATTTCACAAAGCCGAACGCACTACAACAAATGTGGAGAAAGTGCATATGTAGATTGGACCCTGGAGCAGAGGCTGATGTTCGTACCGTAAACAGCAGCTGCTCCGCTAAATGCTGCTTTTATTAGATGTTAGAATATGTAGCTTGCTGTGATGCTCACTCACAAAAATAACCCAAATATTAATGAGACTTCTTGTTGAAAAAAGAAAAATCCAAGCACAAGTGAATACACGATGTGAATACAGTTCTGCTAAACTGTAAGGAGATGTTTGCTTATTCTTTCTCCTCATCGTCTCTGAGTTCTTAATTTTTAAGTTTTGTTTCAGCAGAATGATCCACGAATATTCAAATGTTTTTCTCATTTCAGTGATAAGAGGTCAAATACTCAAGTAGAATTTTTCAAGAGAAATGAATGATGAAAGTTTCCTCTGGTAGCCTCTGCGTGCTTGTTCATACTGTTTGCTTGGCAGTGTGGCTTCACGCAAATGCTACTTCATTGCTGTTTCACTGATCTCAGGACAGATGATAGTTTGGTGCGGTGCTCATGAAACGCACCATCACAGATGCCTTCTTATGCAAACATGCAAACTCAACAGACTCCCTGTGGCATCCCAAAATCCTGAACTACTGATGATCCACCTCTCGCTCCTGGCTTCGCGACCTGAACGTGACCCCGTTGGGAACGTCCGGCTGGCTTTGTGCGGCAGCCTCATTGTTTGGGTGGAGAATATCCACACTCAGGATATCCTTTATGCTGGACTGAGCCTCGGCTGCTGTGGACAGGAACTCAGCGTTTCCACCCAATTTAGCAGGAGACCTGTCCCACAAAATCTGGATTATTTTCTGTCTGGTATAATCCAAATCCACACAGTGACAGAGGAGTAGAGGAGGCTTAGCTTTTTAATTTTCTCCCAGTAGGAGAAATTTGGTGGCAAGCTGCCCTTTCATTTAAAGCCTGACGCAGCTGCCCAGCTTGTTAAGTAACGGCCCCAATCAGCTCCTTCAGCCACACTGCAGGAGAAGCCAGCCTGCAGCTAGCAGCACACTTTTTATTAGATATCAGTTGATCTTTTACTGATATATTGTCCCCAAATGGAAATCCACAGCCAGTCTCATGACCTTATGCAAGTAATCGCGTGGTTCCCCATCAGACAAAGCCTGCGGAAAATCAATAAGCCAGTTTCCACCTCACTGCCTCCTCTGCTGACTTAATGGAGCATTGAAACACAGCAAACCAGTTGTTATACATTCAAGGTCCTGTTGATTCAAAACACAAACTTTGAGATGTTAAAAATCACATTGCGTTTTGTACATTAATGTGTTAGTCATAGTCCCTCCAAGTAATTCAGGTGATGCTCAGTGCAATGACCATGAAGGCAAACACGCTTTGTGGATGATTTGTGTCATTTTGTCTGTCAGATTTGATCCTATCCATTTGTAGATCAACTTCCACAATATCAAGATTGTACCATTTTTATAAGCTCAAATGTTTAGCAGCTTTGTGTCTCTTGCCTCTCAGTACTTCTTCATGTCAACGCCACGTCCTCACAAAACTTTACTCTTCTAAGAGTCTGATGTGAAAAGATTTTAATTAAAGTGACTTAGTAACTTTGAGTAGAGTTTTGAATTATTTGTTTTGACTTCCATCTGAACAGCTGCAGACCAATCAGCATCAGCGAACATGATCTGAGCTTTTCTTTCGTCTTCAGACAAATCTCATTTATTAAAATAACGGTTGGACTCTACTGGGCCTCACAGCGAGAATATCCACAGTTTGAGTCTGGGGGTTTTGGAGTTATTATATTACATTATTAATAATTAGGGGCCGAGCAGGGTAGGTGGAGGACCCTATTGGAACTGCTGTGACATCAAATCTCTTTAGAGCATAGATTAACCCGGGTCATAGATCAGGGTTTTGTAACTTCAAAACGCAAAAATACATTTCAGACAAGAGATGACATAATAGCAGCAGCAATTTCTGTGGTCAAAAAAAAATCATTGGAGAAATCATTCTGGAGATTTGTTTAGAAAAAACAATATAAAACTGTTTAATCCTGGTTAATCCAGTGAAACACCCCTGAACTAGCCATGTGGGGAGATAATCCTGTGGTGACTTGACGGGTCGAATGCTCTTTGTCTTGACTTTTAACCTGCTCTGATGTCATGAGTCTAATCAGGTTGAAACAGCCCAAAGCGTCACTGATCAGACCGCTGCGTGGAGAGTGTCTCTCACTGTCAGTCCTCACAGTTCAGGCGTGGGATTTGCTTCTGGTAAGCAGAAAGACCAGCTTATAAAGTCAGTGTCATCACAGCGACGCAGAGGATGATGTTAGGAAAGAACCCTACAAATCACCTCTAGCAGTGGTCATGGGCTGAGGAAATTCATTTCCAGATTGTGTTTCAGAATGTTGTGAGTTCTGAGCGTTAGAAAACATGTCAACCAAGCAACTTGATGAGCAGGAGTACTCCCTCACAATTACCGGTTTGCTCTTTGACAAGTAGTAAACTTATGTATTATTATATTTTTTTTATCTATCAGTGCCTTCAAGGGCACCCACACAATAAATACTTTCAGGACAATACAAGATGAGCATGTTAAAATACAGTTAATAAATATTAATAGCAATAAATAAAAATATTCAGACATTTGCAGTAGACAGACATTGGTAACATGTGTCACCTGCATTCCAGTGAAATTGATTATTATATTAAGTAAAAATATGACCAAGGTGGAGGATGTAGAGGATGTAGAAGATGTAGAGGATGTAGAGGATGGGGCCTAGGACATAACTCTGGGGGACACCAGAGGAGAGGGGAAATGGCTTGGATCAGAAAGCTGACAAACCAGAGAGGTGTGTGTTTGACAGTCCAGTGGTTGCCTCTCTGTGGTGGAGGAGGGTGGAGGAGGGTGGACGAGGGTGGAGGAGGGTGGACGAGGGTGGAGGAGGGTGGACGAGGGTGGAGGAGGGTGGACGAGGGTGGACGAGGGTGGACGAGGGTGGACGAGGGTGGACGGGGAGACGGTGTCAAGTGCTGCACTTAGATCAAGGAGGAGGACGTTTAATAGTCTAGAAGGTCATTATTGCAATTTGTGCCGTTTTTTTACTATGATGAGGAACCAGAAAAAAACAGATTGAAATTGTTCATAGAGGTTGTTGGAAAGCTGACAGTAAATTTGGGATGCTACTTTTTTTCTGAGTCTTTTGAGAATTGGTAGATTAGAAATGGGATGAAAGTTATCGGAGTTGTTGAGATGTGAGCCGGGTTTCGTTAGAATTGCAGCTGGAGCTGAACGAAGAACCAAACCAGAGGTGAGGGCGGAAGACATTCTGGCCGTTATCAGAGTGAGAGAGGAAACAACGACATAACCAAGCCTTTGTCAAACTGTGTTTTATGTGTTGGGAGTGGGTCAAGCTGGCAGGTAGATGATTTGGATTTCGGGATGAGGTCAGAAATGTTGGCAACAGAAGAGCTTTTTTGAGTAGAATTGTGTTTTGACTGTGAAAAGATCTTTGCACAGCGTAATGTGTCTGTTGAACATTTCTTTATGAATTGTGAGAGACTTTTTCTTGAAGATGAGGTGAAAAACAGGAAGCCGAATGAGTGAAAGGGAGAGTTCTGGTTTTTAGATGGACTAACAGATTGTGAAGAATATTGTTGTTGTGAGAAACCATTTGATCAGTGGAAGAACAGTTTATGATCGGGAGATAGCCACAACCTGATTTTAGAGCTGTTATATTAATGTTTTTTATGTTGTGGTTTGCAATAACTTTCAGGTTGAATGAAATGAAGATGTGGTTGTGAATAGCAGATCAGTAGCTGAGCAAGTTATTGAAGAATCTGTTCATTGTAAAAAAGAATGAAGGGTCAACTACTGAATTTGATCATTCCAGTGAACGTGTAAATCTTCATCCCTCTTGATGTGAAGATTTGTTCTGAACAGTTCACGCAAACGTTTGTCGAAGGACAGTTGTTATCTGTTCAGCAATATTAGCTTTGATAATAATTAGCAACGCATGAGAGGACATGGCTGGTAAACACGGATTTAAGATGCTGAGTGTGCAGTCACATCAGGAGGTCCCGTCTTACACATTGTGCTGCAGCTCTCTTCAGTTCAGTGTGTGACTTTAGGGTTGATTTTCCTCTGCTGAGCTCGTCGGTGCTGACACTGTGCTTCTGTGCCTCTCCGCAGGAGTTACCCTCTTTGTGGCACTTTATGACTACGAGGCCCGGACAGAAGATGACCTCAGCTTCAGGAAAGGAGAACGCTTCCAGATTATCAACAGCACGTAAGTCCATCCATCCACCCTGTGCAGGGTCCCAGCTTACTATGGCCGATGGCAGGATACACCCTGGACACGTCACCAGTCCATCACAGGGCAACTACAAAGTGACAGACTCCTTCACACCGTGGGGCAAACAGTGTCACAGAGAAGTGTGGGTGTTGGTGGTGCTGGATTCATAGGTTCATCATCTGAGGATTCGTCGTCATAGTCGAAATCCCTTCTTTTGGGATCTCACAAGACCACAAAAAAGTTGGTTCAAAGACTATCTTCACTCGTCATGATGAGGTCATGACATGTGGAGTCTGATTCAGCCTTAGCATCTCACCTAGGAGGGGGTCCTCCTGGAAGCTTGATTCCAACATATCTGTGATGTTGTTAAACCTGTCCTGGTTCTGCTCCGTCTTGGCTTCTTCGTACAATTCCTCCTCCATTTCGACGTGCAGTGATGGCTTATTTAGTTTGCTGTTGTCATTATAACAAGTATGGCCAATAATTGCCTCAGACCTTCGTTAGCAATGACCTGCTCTTTATGTACAAGAAACTGCATCAGCATATTTCGAAGAGTTTCTTTGTTTGTAAAAAGTGGACTTTTTTTATGTTCATGCTGCAGTGTTTTCTTGAAATCTTTTGATTTCCAGTAGCAGTCTTCTTGATGTGTACAAGGTCCGGAGGGTCCATTTCCAGGAGCTTCTACATGAGAAGTGTCATCTGCAGGTTTCAATATATTTTAGAGTCATTATTTTCATCACCTGTTTCAACTGCTCCTTCTGTGCTTCCAGTTTAATGTCCAGCTTTTTGCTGTCGAGCTGCAGTCCAACATTCTTCTTCATCCTCCTTTCTCTGCAACACGACCTTCTCAGTGTGAAGAGGAGTGTCCAGCTCCTGCTGAATCTCCTCTCCTCTTACGGAGAGGAGCGTCTGCACCTTGTTGGAAGACCGCTGTGCTGTGTCACATGCCAACATTTCAATAAACAAAACAACTCGTGAGCACAAAGCGGAGTATGTGAACAACAACGGGGTTTATGACCGATGAAATTTTCAAAAACTGCGGGCAAGTCGAGAGTGATGATTGTCACCACCAATCAGCAGACGGCCATGTTGTCGCTCCTCCTCACAGACCCGTTCCTCAGTGAGGTACCTCAACAGAGGGGTGACCATCCACAACTTCTCTCAGTGGGGCCGCATAAACACCTGTCCCGCCCGGTTCCACCCCGACACAAACAGCCCGGTGGGACAGCAGTTTCTCTGTGTTCAGTTTGTTGAGGTGTCTCCTTGGCACCTTGTTCTTGGGTTTGCACTGTTTTCTTAATGGTCATGTTCCTATCATGACTATCAGAGTGTAGCCATGTGTCAGTGAAGCACATTAAACTACACTCCCAGGATTTCCTCTGTGCCATCAGCTCGTCCGTCTTATTCTCCAGCGAGCAACAGGAGACACGGCTTGAAACTCTTTTAGAATAGAAGTGAATTTTATTTGTTTAGCACCTTTCCCAGACATGAGTCACAAGGTGCTGCACCGCACTAAAAACAAGAAATACAACAGATGAAATCAATACAAAAATTAAACATTAAAAGATATATACACACACACACACACACACATACATACATACATACACATATATAAAAGCAAGAACAACATACATAGCTGTACAAAAGTAAAATTTAGATAGCGCAGCTATAGCAAAGTCATGTAAACGCCTTCCTGAACAATAATGTTTTTAACTGCTTCATAAAAGCACCACAAGACTCAACTGATCTTAGATGAAGAGGAAGCTCGTTCCACAGTTTTAGTGCGACTGCTTGAAATGCGCAGTCACCTCAGGTTTTAAGTTTTGTATGTGGGACCGCAAGCGGCATTTGTCTCCGTTGTTGTAACTCATCTCTCCTTTGGCGGTGCTTCGTTTCCCATCTGCATCCCCTCTGGCATTCTTCTGATCCTCCTCCGGGGAGTTTGGAGCTTTTGTGATGCTACCGGCAGGCCTGAGGGTTTTCAGCTGTTCCCTTGTATCCGCTGGCCGGCCATCCATCAAATCGGGAGGGAGGTACGGATCCACTTCTTATTGGCTAAACTCCAGATCCTGTCACATCTAAAACTCACCATGAAGGACATCCAGCAAGATCAACCTGTCTTCAACCATGCTGTTTACTTGTGATTTATGAAGTTCAGGATTACCTCAGAGTTTTGACAGGACAATGGTTTTTGTTGGGGTGTCCGGGGCTCCGGTCCCTCTGGAATATAATGTGTTCGTTCAAATACTCTTTGATGCTCCTCAAGCAGGTGGTCATTCTGGGGTGGTTGGAATATCTTCAGTGTGTATGAAAACCTTTGTGTCTCTGACATTTTCTACTTGAGCTTTACTTAATTGGTGCTCATAGGTACAATCTGGGTTCACCAGCAGTGATGGCTTGAAGTTGCATTGTGACTTAAAGCCAAGTCTGCAGCCAGTAAGCATCATTACTGTGGCCTTCCTTCAAGACTCCCGTCTAAACTTGGAGCGGAAGTTGAGCGTTCCACCCACTGGGACGCTGGCTTAGCAGAAGCACATGTTTTTTTCTTCCTGCCTCAGTGTTGTGGACGGTTTTCATTTGCAGCCACAGCATCTTGGAGCAATCCTCTACTGCCGCCCTGTTTGTTCAAGTTCCTGTAGCAATGTAGTGACATTTGAGGAGGCAGGCAGTGGCTGCTGGGAGATACGCTCTGACCCTGTTCTCCTTGATATTCCTCAGTAATCAGGCTACAGGGTGAGTTTGCAGAGCAGCACTCCAGACTCACTGTGAATAGATTAATTCAGATCACCGGTGACCAGCTGTCAACACATTGCTGAGCCTCTATCCTGTGTGAACACTCAAACACACAACCAGCAAGATTTGAAACGATTGCTTCAGGTGCAGAAAGCCGGCTGCTTTTGGTGCTGGAGCCTATGGAAGTGAATGTGGCTCAAAAATCAATTTGAAATTTATCAACAGAAATACTTTTTAATTTTCAGATTAAAACTGCATTTTTGAGTCATAAATAGAATTAATGATCAATCATCCAAACAGAATTAAAATTTTCTTCTTCAAGACTGCTTATTCTGTGACTTAATTAAAATGAAAAAGTAAATGATGTTTAAGTTTTAATTTTCAAAAGACAGTCCAGCAAATAGTGACCAAAATTCATTTTGAAATATCAAATTTGAAAATTAAAATGCATTAGCAGAAATGCTTTTTCATTTCAAGGTTTCAGCTGCATAGTTTGACTAATAATGATAAAATAAGAATAATAATAATAATAAAATTATTAATGCATCATCTAATCTGCATATTAATTTTCTTATTCAGTTTGCACATTTTGGAACAGAACTCAAAAGAAAACCTGATGAGGGGATTGATTTTTTGCTTTCATGTCCGCTGCACAAAAAAACCCTCATAATTCATCTTGACTTGCGCAGGAGAAGGATTTCAGTGGCCACTCTTCTCCACAAAACGATGCTAAAACTACCTCCATTTCCCGTTGTGGCGTTCTCATCCTTTTCTAAAGTAGTTTATGCTTCACTCCAGGAGTTTTGAGCTGTCTGGCTGTCTTTATTTGCTTTAATATTGTGATTGTTCAGATCGGGAGTTGGAGGACTCTTCACACCAGCGCCCAGTCGGCTCTGGTGTGTGTGCAGGCGGCTCGCACAGTCGCATCGCAGGTAGCGTGGTCACAAAGTGTGGGTCGACTCCAAACAGCCAGACGGCTCAAAACTCCTGGAGTGAAACAAACTACTTTCATTCTCTTTTTCATTTTAATTAAGTCACAGAATAAGCAGCCTTGAAGAAGAAAATTAAAATGCCGTTTGGATGATTGATCATTAAATTTTATTTATGAGTCAAAAAATGCAGTTTAATCTGAAAATGAAAAGGTTTTTCTGTTAATACATTTCAAACTGATTTTTGAGCCACGTTCGCTTCCCATAGGAGCCCCCCTCTTGCTAACGCAGTCGTTTCCAGTTCTGCTCTGGATTCTAGAAAGTAAAAAATGTTTATTTTTATTACATTTCAGTATCAATATTATAATTTTTATTTTCCTTGATAATAGTGAACTGATCAGAGTCAGAGGTTCCAAAAACCATTATTTTATTAAAAAGATGAAACTGAACAGATAGCTCACACACACACACACACACACACACACACACACACACACACACAGAGAGAGTCGGCTCCACTGTGCGTTTCCTCCGCCTGTCAGCTCGTGTCGCTGATTGGCTCCTCCTTATGGGCAGAGAGGTGATTGAGCACCTGATGGGAACATGACGTCACAATATACACCATCAGTATCGTCCGTGTCATCAGTGTGTGACCCGTGTTTACACTTTGTGATGGATCCAGTGAAAACAGTGCTTGTTTTTACATTTGTACAAACATGTTTATGTTGTTTGCATTTATAATCACAAACGCTCCATTTCGTTGGTCCAAACAACGACCGTCTCCTCTTTGTTGAAGCAGGAACAGGAAGTCATTCGTGCCTTTCGTGCTTCTTGTTACACTGCCCCCTACAGGTTTGGCATGCTCATAGTGGCTCTGAACCAGGTGGATATGTGGGTCCATGTAAAAGATTTTTTTTTGGTAACGAACAGGGGTACATTTTTGGGTTTTTACACGTAGAAGGGGAAATATCTGTTTTTTTAAAAACCGAGGTACGTGTAAATGTGACCTGAGGCCCTGTTTACACGACAACGAAAATGAGCAAAACCGCAAAAGTTTCACGCGTTCTGGGCGTCCATTTACAAGACAGTAGTGTTCATAACCACTGCAATCATCGTTTTCAAATCGGCTCCCAAGGTGGAACTTTTCTGTGATGACCCCCCCCCAGTGGTATACTTGGTTGTCAGTGTGTTAGCTGCTGCATTGTTTTTGTGTTGCTGCTGTTGCTGTGTAAATGCTTAACTGTTTCTAAGCGAACAAAGTCACTTGGAGGAATATTGTGGTGTAAACAGGCCAACGGGCCTGAAGATGATGGAAGTTTCAACACATTCATCACGCTGCACTGTGTGACTGGTCTCTCTAATGCTTCCCTCTCAGCACATTGGTACACTTTCTCTCTCCAAGTGAGTGCAGATGCATTAAAAGGCGTCGCCTGGAGAATCTGTTCATGCTGTGCGTTGCACACCAATGCAAGGTCACACTTCCTCCTCACCGCACCCACTTAGCATCCTGTCACGGCACATTCCTCCACACACCTCGGTGGTCCCCGCTGGGCCCCAGCCAGTCAGAGCAGGAAGACATTACACTGCAAACTCAACTGCGTGCTCTTCATCCTCGCTCCTCCTCATCAGCAGCACTGCTTATCGTCTCCATTTCCCACCATACTGCATCCGCCTGCCCTCACAGCTCCAGCCTCGATCATCAACACCAGGCTTCTCTCAGCTGTCCACACTGACCCTGCTGGACAAAGGTGGTAAAAGAAGAACTTTTCGACTGGCTCAGCATTCCCAAGCTGAGCTGATACAGTGCTGTTGTCCGTCTGTCTTACCTGGAGCTTCCTCTGGGGAACAGTTTTGCAGCCCTGAATGTTTAGAAGATGTTTTCTTAAGGTCTTTAAAGAGCCTACGACACCAAAACATTTTTTTTAAAAAGCAATAAGGATTAAAAGATTTTTATAATAAAACGTTTTTGTCATACTCCCGTCATCCGCAAGTAAACAACCCATGAAAAACAAGTGAAATTGTGACCGAGATACCTCATCCCTCACCGGGCTGAGGGCGGCGCGCGTGGAGGGTGAAAACACGGAGGTCCAGATGTGTTAAGTGAGGAAAATAAAGGCAGCAAGTGTGAAAGAACCAGGGGGAGAGTGCGGCCTGCGCAGCTCCTTGTCCGCGACGGTGAAAGCTCCTGAGAGGCTGAGAGGAGGACGCATATGAAGGTTTGAACTTTATTTGAACGAGAGAAATGTGAGAAAATGTTAATTCCTCTCAGAGCAAAGTGTATAAAGTGTATGGTGAGGGTTTTACAGCCTTAAAACATATATAATGATTTTTAAAAAATCTAACTAACCACTTCGGGATTTCGCTTATCGGGTTATTTTTAGAACGCAACCCAGCTATAAACAAGGGACCACTGCAGGAGCTTTAAGCATTTCTCCTTAGAAGCAGAACAAGACAATTCCATAATAATCTACTTGGAGTCTCCAAAAATAGCAGGTGTGTTGCTCAAAGCTGTCTAAAATGTTTGTATGATGGCCATCACCACGTATATTAATTTTGCTAATTATTTTTTCGCCAAAATATGGCAAAGTATCAGCTCCAGTACACAACTCGCAACTGACGTCCGGTTTGTATTACGCCCAGTAACGAGCAACGTGATTGGTCAATTTATACCATGCAGTATATACCTTTTCAAAGGCAGCTTTTGATTGGTTCGTAATTCTCTGACTCATCCCGATGCGTTCAAATGCTGAAGCAGAGAGGAGGAATTTTTCTTTGCAAAATGTTGAGGAATTATCTCTGGAGAATCCACACAGGTGGACTAATTCTATAAACCTATGGTCGATTAAATTCTTCATTTCCAAAATGTTGACATACGTTTGAATAACTGCACATCATTCATGCTTTTCATTGAAAAATAGAATATTATTTGCTGTTAAAATGGTGCTTTTGATATATCTATTGACAATCATGCATGTTCCCCTTGCAATTTAATTATATGTGACTGACATTCTAAGACCTTGGGACCGAGCTCGGAGGCTTGCAGAGAACAAATAAGCATCTAATATTCAACTAAAAACTAATAAGAGGATAATAGAAACTATTTTAGAGTTCAGAGGGGTGCAGATAGAAGCACTGTGCCAAATAAAGGGGGCATAAACAAGTACATATTGTGAAGTTTGGAGTGAAGTTAGTCAGGCACAGGTGCAGTTACACAAGAAAACCATCACCAATGAAAACAAGCTATTACCTCAAAAGAATGGATATAGAATGCATCAGCAATAATGTCAATGAGAAAAGGAAATATGTTACTGTTAAGAAGCAAAATCTACAAAACACATTTAGTAGTCCAGATTGTATTAGAATGCACCATTTACGGTCTATCTCTGTCTCTTTTTTTAAATAGACCCCTCCCCCAACTCGTCACTGATCAAAAACATTTTGGACACCCAGAGTTTTTTGGATGGACACTTAAAACACAGATTTCTGTCTAAGACCACAGTGCCCTTTGTCCTGGTGCTTGGAGATGTTCCAGCACCTGCTTGACCCATCCTCTGCATCTCTCTCTCTCTCTCTCTCTCTCTCTCTCGCTCTCTGTGTGCTTTATCTTCTGAACTCTTCATGGTACGTCATCACATGGACTGTCTGGTTCACAGATGTGTCTGATCTGTCCTCTTTGGATCGTGGTGGAAAGCAGCTGTGGAGCTGAGTGTTGTTAATCTTCTTTGGCCAGAGCATGTGGAGAAGCTTCCACATGTGGAAGCCTTTCAGCTTCTTCATGTTAGCAGTGGTGAGCTTTCAAATCTCTGCTCCGGAAAGTAGAAAAGCTATAATGTTGTAGTTTAGTCATTTCATCATTTCTCCATATGAGCAAGACAAACAGAGAATCTGCACAGTCTGGGATGTCGTCCTCAGACGACCCCCCCCGCTCCCAATGCATGCTTAGTATCTGTCTGACACACACTCCCAGAGCCTGCTGTGTGTCAGGGGTGTCACAGAAACATTGGTTCAACAGAGCAAGGCAGCACGCCAACATGTGTAATTGTACATTCCTGTGTATTCTTCTATGTTACGCCTCCAGCTGTCGCTGACGCAGCAGGATACTTGGTGACAGAAGACAGCAGTACATTGGCATCCCTTTATTACACAACAGTCCCATCCGTTCCCGCTTCGCCTCTGCAATGTGCATGAAAAAATAGATTCGCTTTACTAATCTGCATAGTCATAAACATGTAGATATCCAATAATGTAATTAAGTCAGACCACTAGAAACATGCGCCGTGCAGCCAGAGCAAGACCCTCGGCCCGAGCGCTGCATTGAGGTGCTGGTACCGATGGATCAGTTCAATAAAGAAATTATAATAAATGGACTAATAAATAAATTAAAGCTGCAAGTAGCATTGAACAGGTCCTCGCATCTTTACTGATCAGCGATTGGAAGTGTGTCCAATGAACTAATGAAAATAGATCGCTCCCAAAAGCTGCTGTAGCCCTTAGTCAGTCAGATGAAGAAGCAAATGATCCTATGAACCATCTGACTGGTGTGGGAATCCCCGTCCACGGTACATAGTGTTACTTCTCCTGGCGGGGTAGATCACATGAAATCCACAGCTTTTTTTCAGATCATCAAAGCGTCTTGGACTCCGTGGAGTACATTTTTCATTTGGCAGGATACAGAAGAGTAAACAGAGCTGCATGGTCTCATGAAGCTTTTCTGCCGTCTTTAAAATCATGCCCCTTGACCTGGGTGCTGCTGGAGAAATCATAATGGGTTTCCCATTCACCTAGAGCTTGTCTTTCTGCAGCAAAGTACGTAGGATCTCATCTCTGCCCCCCGAGCGCAGGAGCCTGGTGATGATGATGGTGATGGTGATGATGATGATGATGGTCCAATCTCTCACAGAAAGCTTGGAGTTCAGCCTTGGTAGCAGGAAACAGGAAGCTCACTCTCCTCTCTGTGTTGCAATTCTCAAAAGTAGAGCTGATGTGTTTCTTTCCCTCGACATGGTGGCTTTGAACAGCGAAACTATTATCGATGTCCTCGACTACCACACCTGAAAGAGTCTTCTGCTTGTCTCCATCTTGAGCCGGCAGAGCAGAGAGCGTGTCGTTCCCTCTATTGCACAAATTCCTCAGCTCTTTACAAGTTTTATTCACCATTTTCCTTTTTCAAACCGATAAGAGCAAAAAAGCAACTTGATTGCTAAGTTGAAGCGTAAGTTTATGATAATTCACAGTGCTACTGTGAGCATTTCTCCAATCAAGCAGCCAGTCCTGACACCGCGTCACGTGACTGGAGCAGACTTGATTCTCTTCTTGATAACTATTCATTTCAAAGGGCACTGACTCTTCCTGATTCCAACACACACATTCAGATGTTTCTCTTTTGTTCTCAAAGCTACTTTCTCTTTAGAGTCATAGAGGAAGAGGAATACAAATTCTGAAAAGCAGGAAACACTAGTTACAGGTAGAGCAGTTTGTTTTTTTTATTTCAATGTTAGGAATGTAATTTTGCACTACAGAATATGAATTCCACTGCTGCTGTGCTCACACACTCCACACCGGTAAAATCTCAATCGCTGTTCCATGGTACAAAAGTGTGCCGTGGGCAATCATCAGGTGTGCCCTGGAAGATTATCCAATTTCACCTGATTGTTCTGCCTGTCACACGCCGCACTTACATGCACCCTCGTAACGTAACGATCCCAAAAATAACTCCACTTCTGCTGCCCGACGTTCTCCACCTTTCCTAAAGTAGTTTATGTTTCACTCCAGGAGTTCTGAGTCTTCTAGCTCTTCATTTGCAATTGTGATTGTTCAGACAGAGAGAGGGAAGGTCTCCTCACACAAGCACCCAGTAGCTCTGGCGCATGCACAGTTGGTGCGCACAGCTCACGTGGTCATGAGGGCAGTGACGACTTTGATTTCATTGCGGACATGCGAGAGCATGGATTGGTATAAGATTTTCAATACATTTTATTATATGTACTTTTTGTGACATGGTGTGCCATGTGATTTTTCTCATGTAAATTATGTGCCGTGGCTCAAAAAGGTTGGGAATCACTGATCTCTACAGTGTGTGCAGGGCGGACCAGCTCATCCACTCTCCACAGTCACACACTGCCCCCTGCTGGCGGGTGGGGTATCCACGTGGACGTGCTGAATGACAAACAGTTCGACAGACAAGTTCACTAATGTTCTTCATCTCTGTGTTTTTGATTCCTTCAGTGAGGGCGACTGGTGGGACGCTCGATCACTCACCACTGGCGGTAGCGGATACATCCCCAGTAACTACGTGGCCCCAGTGGACTCCATCCAAGCCGAAGAGTAAGTGCTTTCTGTGTGTGTGTGTGTGTGTGTGTGTGTGTGTGTGTGTGTGTGTGTGTGTGTGTGTGTGTGTGTGTGTGTGTGTGTGTGTGTGTGTGTGTGTG
>OMNM01040322.1:0-16396 GCA_900302745.1 Parablennius parvicornis
ACTGTATCCCCACTGCAGACTCACGGCATGTATTGACAGTCCAAACACGACACAGGGTGAGATGTCAGTCATGTTACAGCGGAAACAATCAGTGACCCAGACGCTGGAGCCAGCGAGCCGTCGAGACAGGAGAACCAGCATGTTTACCTTACAGATATGAAGTGTCACCTTCCTATGCTTTGCATGATCCATGTCCAGTCAGGTGCCGCCGAGGAACATTATGGCTTTGACAGGCACGACTGGCTGTGGTGGAAAACAACACCTATAATATCATCCGTGTTTTTGTAAGGTAGTGAAGCGGAGACAGTGATTGTTTGCTCTGAAGATGCCACGAAAAGATTGACTTTGATGTTTTCTTCTTCTAGAATTCTACTCTCATGCAAACCGTAATGCAAGTTTCTTTTGTAAAATAAAAAAAAAAAGTCAACCAAATACCGGGAATAACTTTCCATATCGATCCCCTCCAGGTTCACAGAGGACACTCATCTTCTCAGAGTACCTCAGATATATTATGTTCTTAGGATAAGAGGTGAAAAAACTATGAAAGCAAAATACAGTAGAGAATCCCATTTCTTCATAGTAGTAAATATAAGATGTATTTTGCATTACACAAAGTCAGTTGTCACTATACAACATCTGCAAAGCAGGTTTTTATTTGGAGTGTAAGTAACAAATTATCAATGAAGTTGAAGCACTGCCCAAAATAGTTGTTGAATTGTATCACACAAGTCACATTTTTTTATCCTCAAAAGGATATGCTTTGTTTGTATTTTGTAATTTTAGTTACTTGGAGTATTATTAAATTGGTTTCTTCACTCTTACTTAATTCTATGCAACGTAAGTGCAGACTCTTAGGTCCATATTAGAATTTTTTTTAAAAAATCAAGCATTTAAGAACAATGTCTACTGTCAATGCAATAAAAAGTAACCAACACTCTTACAAGTACAAAAGTACTCAGCTCAGTGTGTTTTTCAACCAACGTGTCTACAAATTAATTACATTTAAAAGACAGTAGTTGTACTTGAATTCACACTTTCAGTTCTTGTTCTACCTCCGGACTTTATATTTCTGCATTGTATGTATAAATACCTCATTGGAACAGAACTGGAGTCCAGAAAACACCTACTTCCTTCTGTGAAAATGATAATTAATTTGGATTGCTCTAATTCAGGATTGATATACACACTCACAGTGACGGAGACTGACCTTTAGGGACTGGCCCCACTTTTTCAAACTTTCCTTCACCCAGTCGTCCTGTGTTCACTCGCCTTGTTAGAGGTACGTGGCGCTGAAGGAGCTCATGAAGGACCAGAAGCAGCAGGCCTACTGGCAGGAGACGGGCCGATGGGCGGGCTACGAGGAGAGTTTCGACCCCCAGGCAGGAGTATGGGCGTCCTCACAGATCTCCTACCTCACCTTCAAGAGCCTCATCCAGCTCCGGCGAACCATGAACACTGGTCAGTCGGGAAAAATCACAGAGGACATGAGCACGAATTTGTCTTTAGACATTTAGTTCTTTCGTATGACTATTCCATTTTGTTCACCAATGAAAAGAGGTGATTTCAGTATATGTTGATTTTTCCTTCACCAAGGTGTAACGATTTTTAACTGCGAGGAGACGACCCTGGCCACCATCGCTGAAAAGTTGGTCACCGAGATGGTGAATAAGAAGGAGATCAGGCCGGGAGATCGGGAAGAAGTGTTGAAATCTCTGCTCCAAGACCGCAGGTATCCGTCCAGACTTCCCCTGACAGTGTCTCAAACAAAGATGAGCTACATTTAGGTAGTTAGCCGAGGCTATTATCCAAAGCTTTCCTGGGAGGGGACGTCTTCACGAGTTCATTCAGAGAAACTTAAATCAACACATGGCTGTTGTAGGAGCGTAAACCTGCAATTATGTAATGTCATCTTTCACCACACAGGGTCCTTCAGTCTTTGAGGCTTCTGACATTACCTAACTAAATTCTGGACTGTGTCTCCTATATTCTTTCCACTCAAGTATTTTCATTTTTTGACTTGGTTGATGTTATATTTTGTTGTCTTTTGAGAGCATACGTGACTTTATGAGATTATATTTTCACTAACATCTTAAATATAACATCTGATCCATGTTTCTCTGCACTGACCTGTTTTCTTTCTCCAGCCAACCGTCGGATGCAGAGAGCCAAGCCCTGACTGACAGGACGGACCTGCAGAAGATTTCAGTCAGAGAACGAGTGAGTTCTTCCACTGATCTTATCGCTTGTTGAAATGCTGTAGAGGAAATAAAATTAAACATGGCGATAATTAACGGGGCACATTTTCAGATACACGTGACAACTAAGTTGGCAGAGAATGTTATGGTTTTATCTGTGTGTATTTATGTATGGATGGATGTATGGATGGATAGATGGATAGATTTATGTATGTATTTGACCAACTTTTGGCAAAAACTGCTCACCCGAATGGCATGATGATGATGATGTCATCATCCAAGGACCATTCGATTTTAGGACATTAACGGCTGACTGTTTCCTAATATAGCCAAAAAAAAACTGCAAAACTGTGACAAAATGCCACATTCTTCTCCTTTCATCACTTTTTATCTCATCACATTAAATTTCCTTAGAGATTTTCTCTAAGCCCTCAGAAAGCCTTGCAGCCTCTTCGTAATCTGGTATCTCAGTCGTGTCCAAAGGCACAAACCACGTTTCACGACCTGATCTACCTAGTTAGCATTTATATAAGCTAATGGCTATCATGCAAACAAAATGGCAAAGCTGTGCACTCTATGTGCCCGTTCAAGTTTTAAGTGATGTGTTCCTATTTTTCTGACCCTTTCATTGACTTTCTGGACTCACAGGTCAGTTTTCACTCATCATGAGTCTTTTAGTTTAGGGTATAATTTACAATGTAATGTATGATTCATTCACATTTGGAATCAGCTTGCAGACAATAATCTATGACTACAAAAGTTTATTCTCATATCATTCCTACATTTGTTGATGCATTTTGAAATCATCCAAAACTGTAATTTTCACTGAGAAGTAAAATAGCTCCACCAAAATGCTTAAGTCATAGGGATAATGATATTTACCCACTCAGTCTGCTCTCTGTGTTTCTGTAGAAGGATGAATCCGACCGTGTCGAGGCCTGCATGGTGCTTGTCGGTGAGACCGTTTTTTTGTTTTTTTTTCCTAGAGACTCCACTATGGTCTTCTATTATGTGTCTAGACGCATATATGGCACATTTTAAGCCTGAGTATTTGTGCATCCATTTGTGAACTATTTCCGGTTGTCTTTGGACCAGGAGCCCTGGACACTCTGGAGAGACCCACAGTTGCTTTTGTGCGTCTGAAGGAAGCAGCAGCTCTTGACTCTGCCTTGGAGGCCCCGGTGCCTGTACGCTTTGTATTTGTTCTGATTGGTCCCAGCAAGGCTGACATGGACTACCACGAGACGGGCCGTGCGATGGCAGCTCTAATGGCTGATAAAGTGAGTTATCTGAAACTGATCTGAATTTAATGTAAATACTTTGAATAGTTTGTGCCTGATTTACATATAAGATGCATAAATAATTATCGTCAACTTTTTCTGAGAGAGAGAGAGAGATCAGAGCGATTAATGCCACTTTTGAGCTGCAGCATAATCTAGGTCAATGTTCTATGTTAGAATTAAAAAAAGAAAAACTTTATACAGCTTAACAAGCATAGACATGAAAGAGGTAATATAAATTAAAACTACAAAGTCATGGTCCTCTTGTGGTGAAAAAACACTCAAAGTGGCTTCTTATTATCTGAATGTGGTTCCAGTAAACTGCTTGCTAACAGGTTTATGTCAGTTTAACATGCAATTATGTATATTGTGCTACCAAATTGTTTCCATTTCCCAATAATAGTGCATAAATCAAGAATAATGCAGGTCATGACTGAGTCTAAGTGCACTGCAACTCTATGATGAAACAAATCAAAACAAAACATCACTTTATAAGCCAGCAATAATTCCAGCAAGGTCTTTATTCCTCCTCAAATCCAGTTCCCTTCTCTCCGTACCAGGTCTTTAATCAGGCAGCAATTAAGGCGAAGACCCCCCGGGACCTGACAGACGCTGTGGGAGACTTCATGGACTGCAGCATTGTAATCCCACCCACTGAGATCCAGGACCAAGCCATGCTCAGCTCCATCATCAGCTTCCAGAAGAAGTTACTGCAGGACAGACTTCAGTTGTCTGACAGCACCACAGTTAAAATGGAATCCAAAACTCACAGAGGTGAAGGGCTTCAACAACGTATGCACCAATAGACTCATCTTTGAAAATATTTATTTAGCACGTATTTAAATTTCCCCACAGTTTCCATCTCGTCTGGACCTCCCGCCGAGGATCCACTCTCTCGTACCGGTCGACCGTTTGGTGGCATGATCCGAGACGTGAAGAAACGCTTCCAGTACTACAAGAGCGACATCACAGACGCTCTCAACGCCCAGGTCCTCGCCGCTATCATCTTCATTTACTTTGCTGCTCTGTCTCCGGCCATCACCTTCGGAGGACTGCTGGGTGTGTACGAGTGTGTGCAATGCTCACTACTTGTGTCATGTGTCCCTTTAATTCCCTTTCAATCTTTGCCACCGTAGCTGATAAGGTGGAAGACATGATGGGCGTTCCCGAGCTCCTCATCTCTACCAGCATTCAGGGGATTATCTTCTGTTTGGTGGCTGCTCAGCCCGTGCTGGTCATCGGCTTCTCTGGTCCTCTCTTAGTGTTTGAGGAAGCCTTTTATGCTGTGAGTATTCCAAATAACCACAGCCAAAACATATTCATCTCAAGTCTCATCTTGTCTGTATTTCCTTCGTGCAGTTCTGCAAGTCCCAGGACATTGAGTACATTGTTGGGAGAGTGTGGGTCGGGGTGTGGCTGGTCATCATCGTCGTGGTCATCGTGGCCTTCGAGGGCAGTTTCCTCGTGCGCTTCATTTCACGCTTCACCCAGGAAATCTTCTCCATCCTCATCTCCCTCATCTTCATCTATGAAACCTTTGCCAAGCTGGCGAGGGTAAATCATTCTCATCCATTTCACACACACACGTTCACTAAAACTGAGGTGTTTGATCTCAGGTGCTGATAGTGCTGCGTGGTCTTCCAACTTCTCAGATCTTCAAGGCCCATCCGCTGATCCTCAATTACGATCACCTCAATGACACTATAGAAAATCCCTGGCGCCCAAGGGTGGAGGAGACCATCATCTTTAACAACGCCACAGGAAACACGACAATAACCATCACCACCATTGAGCCGCCATACCCAAACACAGCGCTCCTCTCTATGTGCCTCATGCTCGGCTGCTTCTTCATCGCCTTCTTCCTGCGTCAGTTCAAGAACGGGACATTTCTTCCTGGAAAGGTGAGCTGTGCCTTGTTGTACCAGAGTGATACAGCTGTTTTGCATAATAAACTGAATTAATAATGACTTTTGACTGTTTTGACATTCCGGGGTCGCTGTATTTTGTTTTTCTCACCAGATCAGGCGGTTGATTGGTGACTTTGGTGTGCCAATTGCCATCTTCCTCATGGTTGTTGCGGACTACAGCATCAATGATACATACACTCAGGTTTGCCTGTGATTTTAATCTCCATAACCATAGCAAAGTAGATTTACAAAGTGGATTTTGATGAGCACTTTAAATGCATCCTTCTATTATATTTTCGATCATTTGACACTGAAGTCAATAGTTTAACTTTTTGAAAATGGTTTCAAGCATGCAATGGTTTTTAAATGTTCCTCTCTCAAGGTGAAAGTTTTCTGAAACAATAAAGGAAAAAAGTATGATTATTATGCTAACTGTTGTCATGCAAACAAGACCTGAATGACCCACAATAACAATGTTGAAAAACATATTCGAAAATTTAACAAAAATGTATGTGGAAACCTAAGGAATTTGCTATTTTTTTTAATTGTTTGGTGCTAAGCAGAATTATTTTAATACAGTCATGTACACACACCGTTCGTCAACATGAGAACAAATAACTGAAGCAATAAGTATTTTACAAAATGATAAACTTTTATGTACCTTGCAACATCATGAACATTGGGTCAGGCCATTCTTACCTGTATCATTTATACATACTAATAATATATAATATTTTGCACGAAGACCTGGTAGAAAAAAAAAAGCCCAAAAAACATTGTTTCCATGTGAGAAGATATACGCTGAAAACTACCTTTTGAAAATCTGGTGAATTTTTTTTTTTTTTGTCAAAGTGGGATTACAGGCCAAATTATGTTTGTTTGATATTTTTATATTCATCAGATAACTCATTTGAACAATCCTATACCTTTAAAGTCTATGAACGTAGTACATCAAAGTGAAAAATTGCGGTTTTGCCTTGACAGAAACTGGTCGTCCCCAAAGGTCTGCTGGTTTCCAACCCGGCCAAAAGAGGCTGGCTCATTAACCCGTTTGGAGAGCACAAGACTTTCCCTGTGTGGGTGATGTTTGCCTGCTGCGTTCCAGCCTTGCTTGTCTTCATTCTCATCTTCCTGGAGTCTCAGATCACAACGTGAGTCACAAGATGTCGTGCACCAGGACAGTCACTGGTTTTCAGCTCCATCACACACTCTCTGATTGTAATGGCAGCTCAGTTTCTACTGTTTTCTCTGAGCAGTCCAGTCAAGACATGTGATTCAAATTCATACCTCCTCTCTCTGACCAGTCTCATCGTGAGCAAACCCGAGAGGAAGATGGTCAAAGGCTCCGGGTTCCACTACGACCTGCTGGTGCTGGTCGGCATGGGAGGGATCGGCGCCATATTTGGCGTGCCGTGGCTCAGCGCCGCCACAGTCCGGTCCGTCACGCACGCCAACGCTCTCACGGTCATGAGCAAAGGGCCAAAACCTGTCATCGAAAAAGTGATAGAGCAAAGGATCAGTGGTGTTGTGGTGGCCTTGCTTGTTGGTAGGTACAATCCAATGCAAAACTGTTTTTATACTCCACTGAAGTCGTTTTGATTTTAATCATTTGTCTGTGTGTCTCTGAAGGTCTGTCAATTCTAATGGAGCCGATCCTCAAGATGATTCCCATGTCGGCTTTGTTTGGGATCTTTCTTTACATGGGAGTCACGTCTTTAAACGGGATCCAGCTGTGGGATCGTATGCTGCTTCTTCTCATCCCTAAGAAATATCATCCGGATGAACCCTATGCTACCAGAGTAAGAATCTCAAGAAATAGACAGCCTAATTGCAAAACGAAGGTTTTTAAAAGCATTTATTTAACTTTAAAGGGACCATATTATACACCTTTTCAACACTTTCACATGGTCGTGCTGGTTCAGAAAAGTTGTTTTCAAAGTTTATTGCCCCAAATCCAGCTTTTCCTTGATTTTCCTCCATTACAATATTGGATCATAGGAGCTGCATTCAGAATCTGCTGTGTCTGTGTGAGCTGGACTGGCTCCGCCCACACATGCCCATCTTGTGAAGAGGAGGAAGTACTTCCTCTCGTGGTGCCATGTGCCAGAGCAGAGCTGCCTAATTGTTTGAGGAGTCAAAGGGAGGAGCCTACCTTGGTTGGGATTGGCTTAACCCCTGATGACACTATATAGGGTTTGAGTTCTGATTGGCTCAATGGAGCAACACACTTTTGAAAATATGGAACAAGCCAGAGAGAGAAAGGACAGACTTTCTTCATTTCTGGGGCATTCTCTCAACACCAAAACAAATGGACTTTGTGGTATCAAAATTGATTTAAGCTGATTATATTTATGACCACATGTGTCTTAATCTCTGATGCAGGTGAGTACCGGACGGATGAACTTGTTCACGGCCATCCAAATAGTGTGCCTCGCAGTTTTGTGGATCGTGAAGTCTAGTCCAGTGTCCCTCGCACTTCCCTTCATTCTCATCCTCACCATCCCCCTGCGCATGGTCATGACCGGGCGTCTCTTCACTGAAGTGGAAATGAAATGTGTAAGCAACTTTTTTTTTTCTTTCACCAAGTCTCTAGAAATATCAGCAGGGTGTAGTGATTGGCGTTGTTGGGTTGTGGGGATCTTTTTAGTGAGGAGCTTTTAGCTTCTACTATAAATTATAGATACTATACTCCGCGAAAATGTGTATAATAATGTGTTTCCTCCTCTGTGTTTGATGCCTAATGTCCTTTTGTCTCGCTGCGCTCTAGTTGGACGCTGATGATGCCAAAGTGACATTCGAGGAGGAGCCGGGACAGGACGTATACTGTGAATCTCAGATGCCATTGTAGACGTCTTCCATCACAGCTTTTCTATATTTATTTATATATGGCTAAGATCATTGTTTCATTTACCTAAAAGGAGAAACATGTTTTCAGAGTTTTTTTTCATGAATATTGCAGATACAGATTATATCTATTCTATGTCATTAAATATTATAATAATATATTGTAAAAAGAAACATTCCTGAATAATTTTCAACCGTCGCTTAGGTTTATCATATTATAAAAGATGGAAACATTCTCATGGGTATGTTTTTACTAAGACAAAGTGCTTTGTAATGGAAGTTTTTAAGAAGAACCAAACACACATGAAATAAAACAAAAAATCTTGCATCAACCAAATGTAAAGCTTAAATGATGATTGTTCAGGAGAGCATCAATGAAATCCAGAGTTGTATTTTTTTTTTTCAGGCAGTCACACACTGAATGTAATGTGCGTTACAACATTTTTCTTGAGCTACTGTTGTTATTACCATCTCCATGTTTGCAAACGACAAACTGAATAATGTAATATATCATTATTGGGTACAAATGATCAGACTGGAAACACTGGGGACCAAAAGAAGGATACCGTGTTGTGACACTGTGAAGAAAAATTAAATGGAAACACTTTTGAGTGTGACTTTTAAACATTTTGTGTTGTTGCTGTCTTTATGTCATCTCTCAAATATTGAATCTACCACCCAAATGACACATTTCACTTCAGTTTCATTCACCATCAAAAGAAGCTTATTCTTTAGTGATAATTTAGAGTTTACTCATCACTAGAAAAATATATGTTGATTAAACCCAGTGTTTATATTTGGATTGATGGATAGATGGATGGATAAGGTAAACATAGTGGGTGTTTTTTTAAATAAAGATTTTATTCTTTTAAGATACAGTTCAGTGCAAAGACTGACCTCAAAATCACAGATTACAATTTTTTTTTCTTGAGAAATGAATGAATAAAATCAGCATGCAATGGTCTGTAGAAAGAAATATAACCTGTGATTGAAGTTAATAGTATAGGGATAATAGAGTATTGTGTATCAATAAAAAAGACTACAAGAAACATTAGGCATATCATTCTGTTTCAATTTCTTTCTTTCTTTCTTTCTTTCTTTCTTTCTTTCTTTCTTTCTTTCTTTCTTTCTTCATCAGTGAATAAAACACTTAACTGCATGCATCACTTTTTTTAAGTTACTCCTCCGCTGCGGTAGATGGCGCTATCTTAATAGTATGCACGTCGGTCTCTCAAAATAGCCAACCAACCCACTGATTGGAGGGAAGAAAAAAGGAAGGCGCTGATTGGCTGAATTTTTACTACGCTCATGACGTACGTTATTCTCTCATTCTTGTTGGCCGGCGCAACGGCTCTGTTTTTGACACGTTCCGTTTCAGCTCCACTACTTTATTTAGCAAAATCAAGCCAGAACATCACATTGTAAATATACAGTCGTGGACATATCGAGGCCTAATTCGGAAGGCTCGCTAGCTGACGACTGTTTCATGGAGTTATTTGACGTCGGTCCACTTCCTGATTCGCAGGGAAACTCACCTGAAGGACACTTATTATTACCAGGGAAACGCAGTTTGGGACAAGTGGAGACTGGAGACTCTGGTAGGCAAGAAGAAAAGCGGAGCCTCGTTAATGTCTGTAGAAGTAATTTTTGTGACTCTTTCTCTCGTGTTCCTGCAGGATGGACCCGGGAAAACCTCCACAAGCTTTTTACTGCCATGAAGAGAAACATCCCTGAACGCGAGAGAAGACTCAAGTATGACAGAAGCCTTAAAACTCTCGACTGGAACAAAGTGGCTTTTCACCCTTTTTCTCCAGAAGCATGCCAACAGAAGTGGAATGCGATTTTACACAAGGTGATTCACATGTGATTATAATTTCCTGTCACTGTTGAATATTGTAGATATTACTGCTTCTTAGTGCCCTTGACTTTCCACGATCTGGGTCTCCTGCCCGTCCATGTATATTTAGATAATTATCTACTTGCATATACATAGTGTATTCTCTTGTGTGCCACAATCCTAAGTATGTTAAATTAATTGTGCATTAATGTGGAACAGCTGTGATTAATTATTTGCCAATGTGGGGTTAATAATGTCTGATTTGATCTAATCTTCTTCCTTAACTAAGATAACTACAGTTGACTACAGTTATTAAGTTACTACGGTGTATTTACATTTGTTTACAAAGTTAGAGAGAGAGAGAGATACTAAGAGAAAGGCCACTAATATTATATATATCATTTTGTTTTTTTAAGAATGGGATGTCCTTATTTTTTATCAGATGCGCAAGATCAGGTCCCTCACAGAACTCCTTAATGAAGCTGAAGACGTCATCTCAAAACCTCTGAAAAAACGGGAGGTAAGTACATTAACTTGTCCATAGTATTATGTCATTAATACAGAATTTCTTTTTTTTTTTTAAGTGCGAGTCTGATAGCACATCACAACAAAAGAATATTGACTTTTACTGTGATTCCTCACTCCCTCGTCATTGCTCTTTGTGCTTAATTTAATTTGCATGTTTGTAGATTTGTTTGTTTTTCATTTAGTGTCTTTATCAAACTCCTTTGAAAGTACTTTGAGTTCCAGTCACCATCTGAAATATGCCCACATAATGATGATTTGAGTTAATATGTGAATTTCTCCTTGATAATCCTCTCCTGCAGCTGAAGCTCCACCCACAAGCCCCAAAGAAACCCAGACCTCCGAGTAGCATGTATTTTGAGGAAAACCATGTAAACCTCCGTAAGCAGCATTCAAAGCTGAAACCCACAATGTTGTTCAAACTTGCGCTCGTGCAGTACAAGAATCTACCGAAACAAGAGAAGGTACCGCCTCTGACAGGCCACGGCTTAAACTTTGCTTGTTCTCATCACTGCAAAGCTTTAAAATGTGTTTTGTTTTCTCCAGGATTTTTATAAGGAGAAATTCAACCGTGCAAATAAAGAATACCAGTTAAAGATGGATCAGTTTAGGTAGTAGATTAATACATATATTATACTATACAAATAAACTCAGGAAGAGGTCACGTCTTTGGACATTAAATGGGAAGGTTTGTTCTTTTTTTTTTTCTTTTTTTCATCAGGAGGCAATATGCTATCAAATGGAAAACTGAGGAGAAGACTACGGCCCCTGCAGACATCGCAGATGTAAGCGATCGGTCCAGTGCAGTTTTCACGTTTAGTTACATTTTTGCTTGTTTCGTATTCTCTTTATTTATAATATCATGATCATGAAACATTATATCCTCAGGAGACCACACATTAGGTTTCAGTCACATAATGCATGTATTTATTGTGGCCTTTCTCATTAAAAAACCAGGGTGAAGAAGGTCTTCCCCTCCAGCCACCTTTGTAAGTTTCTCTCTCACACACCACAGACTTAAAAACACAATTTTGTTTTAATCAAGTTTGTATCTGCATTATAGCGAGTCGTGTAATTAATTGAGTATGTTAGTCTGAGACACTTCAAATATCTCAAAAAACACAAAACGTTACTGCTTGGGACGTGAGGTTTAGTCGATACGGTCTGTGCACGAGCAAATGTGTAGGAAGATGCTGGATTACCTTTTATCTCTGTCCGTACCTTCAGAGTCGCAAGTGAAAACGACCTCCTTCACGATGAATGGACTCGATGTCTGCAAACCTTGAGTGAAACAGAAAAGCAACAGCACACTGATCAATGCCAGGAGGTATCAACACACAACTTGTTGTCCACATTTGTTTTTCATTCACTGCTTTACACCAGACTCTGAAAACATGACTTTGTGAAAACACAATACAAAGCCGATCTGGATGAGCTGGTTGAAAGCTGTTGCTTGATCATGTGACTGAGGATGTTCATCTTCCTGTCACTCTTTGTTTCTTAGAATTTTCATCAGGAAACGCAGACAATGACCTTCTATGAGACTGATGTGGGATTACTGGCGGAGAAGGTTGGAGGGATTTCTTTACTCTAGATCTCTGTGTAAACTGATATGATGCAGAACAAGGAATGTGTACAAATCACTTCTTGATATAAAGTTGGGAAATCATCACATTGTACATTAGTATATATTAAATAACGGAAATTTTAAGGATTTGACATCACTAATTTGAATATAGATTTGTGTCTAGGAATGTAAATTCCTCTCTGATGACAAAACTATTTTCTTTCACTGAGTTTAAACATAATCCTTACATGAGTATCTCAGCTTTCAATCATGTCTTTGGTTTCATTGTATTTGTAAAGGGTTAATTTTGACTCTAAAGATATTTTTCGTTGCAGAAGTTACCATATATTAAGACCGAGCCAGTTCATATGATGGCAGCATCGGTGAGTAACGCCAGAGGAGCCGTCAAATAAACACAACCATCACGTTTATAGATCCATATTTAAGTTTTGATTTACAAATACTAGATTCCTTCTGAAAATGCATGCAAGGCTTTATTGCTGCAGTTACTGTGAAAGTCACATCTGGAAATGTATACAATTATTTAATTGAGGGAAATAAATGTTGATAAGGCACTTTTATTTTAAGTTGATGTTTTTCAATGTTTTTTTCACGCAGGATACTGAAGATGAAGACCTGGAGGAGAGCAGCAGTGAAGATGAATCAAACTACATTGATTTCCAAGAGGTCTGAAAGCTACAAACTTTAAAACATATTTCATTTTTTGTCATTTTGATAGGGTAAATTCAAATATTTGATACAAACTGATGATCCACAGGAAGAAGAGGACGATGACGACGACGACGATGATGATAATATTGTTATACTATGAGTTGGTGGAAGCAGAAGATTTTTTTCGTTGATTTTTGGGGTGGTCTGCAAACTTAGAGGGCACTAAACTTCTGTGAAGTGTGCCTTGGCATTTGTTCATATTTTCGTGAAACAGCAAAATTGTGATGTTTAGAAAAGGATGTTTTGTAATTTAAGCTAAATAAGGCTGCCTGAGTCACACTTTCAACCTGAGCAGTTTTATTGTGGGAGTAAAATTACTGCTGAACCCATAAATAATGGAGATGCATGTAATTGTTTTTTGCTAAAAGAAATCAAGTTTAAAGCTCAGTGTTCAATGACTTCATGTCCCCCTGGAGGCTCAAGGTAGAAATGTAGGTGTAAGCTCATTCTTTCCAATAAATAATATATTTGACTTTTTTGCAACCTTTTAATAAAGTTTTTACTTTGTTTAATCTCATTTTTGTGCTGGTTTTGATCTTTTCTTCTACTCACTTTTAATTTGGTTAAGAATTAAAATGTATTTCTTTTTAAAGCACAGTGAAAGGTGCTACATGAATAAATGCACCTTGTTATTTGTGTAAAGCTGCACCGTGCGTGCGGTCACGTGCCCGCCGGGCTGATCTTCACGTTCTGTCTGAGCGGAGCCGAGTGAAGAAGAAAAAAAAAAAAAGAAAAGAAAAAGTCGTGTGTCGATCGATTGCTCCTGTCTGATCTGTGATGTAAAGATGGATGCCTGCTGAAACAGGTAAATAAACACAATTAGTCTGCGATCGCTCGGCTCTCCGGCGGTGGGGTGTCACAGTGTGGGAGGCGGGTTGCGGGGCTTGTCTCCCGGTGTGTGGAAAGGCGGACAGCCGCAGTGCAGCACCGGCGGAGTGGGACGGTGGAGCAGCAGCCTCGGAGGTGGTGGATGTTTCCTGAGCCGCAGTCTCGTCCGTCGTGTTTCCTCTGTTATTAGAAAAAAAGCCCACCTCGTGTTGTTTATGAGAACCGATCAGAAGAGGTTATCGTGTGTGTGTGTTTGTGCTGCTGCCCGCCAGGTTTAGTGTTTCCTCCCCGGTAACCTCCTGCCGCCTGCTCGCTCTTTGTTTTCCTCTCCGGGGTTCGTGCTAAGCTACTTTCACCAGAAGAACCGCGGAATCTCGTCGTGTTCTGGACGCAGTCTGATCTGTTGCAGCGCTGCTCAGGCTGACTTCTCCTGTGTTTTATTGTGTGTTATTTTCAGTTGACGAGCGTGGGAAGTAGAAGAAGAAAAAGTGAATCTCTGGCAGTGATCGCCCTGCAGTTGTGAGTAAATGCATTAAACACACACACACCAAACACACTTACTGATTGTGTCTGCAGGGTTTTGTTCACTGTGTCTCTCCCCCGCTGCAGCCTGTTTTTCTGGCCAATGCTTGCTGCGCTACAGCATGACCACAGCAGCGTCTGCTCATCTGGTAGTTCTGGCAAATGAAAATGGAGGAGGTTTCAATGTCCAGCCTGGACAACAGCAAGCTGGAGGTACAGTGTGTGCCCATGCTTCAAACAGCCATTCAAATACATGTTGCTTGTGCAGGACACACACACACACTTACACACCGTAACTCCTGCGTCTTCCCCTGCCAGGCCCTCGCTCAGGACATCCTGTCTGACCTGGTGGAGGATGCATGCCTGGGTCTTTGCTTTGAGGTCCATCGGGCCGTTAAGCAGGGCTATTTTTTCCTGGATGACACGGACCAAGAAAGCATGAGGGACTTTGGTGAGCAAGAGCTGGATCCACACACACACACACACACTATACTGTCTCGACTGATGATTCCACGTTGTCATGATTCTAAAATCCACAGAAATAGTGGACCAGCCGGGACTGGATGTGTTCGGCCAGGTGTACAACCAGTGGAAGAACAAAGAGTGCGTCTGTCCAAACTGCAGCCGGAGCATAGCTGCCTCTCGCTTCGCCCCACACCTGGAGAAATGCCTGGGAATGGGACGCAACAGCAGCCGCATCGCCAACCGCAGGTAAGAGAGGGAAGAGATCCTTTATCCTTTCCAACCAAGCCACATACTCCCTCCATTTCAGATGGATATGCTTTGCATATGACATTGTGTTTCTGTTGTGTGAACACCAATTACTAAGTTAGTTGAATTTAAGAAACCTTGATGCTTCCGTGCACATTATTGGTATTTCGCTGAGAAGAACTCCAGCCTGGAATCTATCAGTTTTATAATCAAACTGTTGTTTTGTGATGAGTAATACTGACTCATTGTGTGTCATGCCTGCTTGTTCCTCCATTGCAGAATAGTCACTGGTAACAACAACAACAACAACAAGTCGGAAAGCGACCAGGAAGACAACGATGACGTGAATGACAACGACTGGTCGTATGGGGCTGAGAAGAAAGGTAATGTTCCGATTTAAGTTCATAACATAACTGATTTGTTTTTAAACTAATGTTGAATTCTTTCTGTTACAGCTAAGAAAAGGAAATCCGATAAGGTACTCTACAAACATTCATACTATTTGTGATTCTGTTTATTCTTTGACAGTGATGTGACAATAAAATGCTTTTTTTTTTTTTTCATGGTATGTTAGAATCCAAACTCGCCAAGAAGATCCAAATCATTCAAGCATAAGAGCAGTAAGTGGGAACAAACACATTGTTGTGTCTTCTCTGTAAATGTGTTTTTATTGTCATGCAAACGCCCTCCAGACAACCCCCAGTCTGACACACACCCCGGGCAGGGACATTCTGCTGCTCACTCTCCCACCGTGTTTCTCTTTAGAGAAAGATTACTATGTGAAAAGAGTAGAAAGAAAATTGTAAATCCTTGACTGCTCACCCTGCAGGACCCGGGGAGTCATCAACCAGTTTAAAGACGACGTCCTTCAAGGATGCTTTGAAATATGAAGGTCATTTATTTCAAACTCCATGAATAATTACCGTTTCAGGTCGTCTGCACTATTTCTACAATATGACTCGAGGGCAGTTCCAAGGTCTCTGCAAGATACTGAGCTCCTCTGCAAATCCTTTGTGTTCATTCGTGAAGCAAATATTTGATACAGGACAGTAGTTGAAAGGGTCACACAGTTGCTGTGAGTTTGTCATGAATACCCACGGCAATTTTTGGAAACGTGGATTGACGGCGACATGACCTGAGAGTTCAGGCTATTTTAGAGTTGCTTTTGACGTCTGTGCTCATCGGATTCCCCAAAAAAGACAGAGCAAGACTTTCAAACTTAGTTTTTATTTCTTATTTTAACTTTCTTATTGTTTGTAATCTGTCCAGCTGCCTTTATCCAGGCGATCTACATTGGTGCAGAAAAAAATTAGGATTACTTACAATTACTAACAATACTAAGTCAGAAGCAAACAAAACCAAAGGGGGGTGGGGGGTGGAGTGGGAACTCTGGGTGTCAGTTAGTGTGTGTGTTTAGTTGAGGAGGCCAGTGGTACAAGTGTTATGAC
>OMNM01040331.1:3065-19664 GCA_900302745.1 Parablennius parvicornis
ACTGATCAATCAGAGGGCCCCTTCAGGTCAGCCTATGAGTTAATCAATGTGTGATAGGATGTGTTTATTAATAATGGAAAAAAGGGGAAAAACAAACGTGAAACAATTAGAACCACTCAAGAATTATCTTGTAGTTTTTAAGTGTCGCCTTTTAGTTTCAGGATTCACCCCCCATCTCTCACACACACACCCCTCATCATAATTCATTATCCATCTACAAAATTCCATCTTCATGGAGAGGTTTTGTTTTTTTCATGCATGTAATATAAACATTTCAGGGTTTTTCAATTTCAATCCCGAATCAGGAGAATTTGAACCATGATTTTATTCAGTAAAATGAGAGGAAGTATTGAGTAGAATTCTACCAAATTCTACCAAATTACAAACCCCTTGTATTTGTCATATCCTACTGAAGAATGTCCTTGTGGGATTAATAAAATATTTCTATTCTATTCTATTCTATTCTATTCTATTCTATTCTATTCTATTCTATTCTATTCTATTCTATTCTATTCTTTGTGTTTGTGAGTTTGAAAGGTATCATCAGTTTCATTAGTCCTTATGGAAATTGAAAACATTTTTTGAAATATACTAAAAATGATAAATGAAAAATACCCTCTGTTTGAAAAAAGCACTTCTCTTTGTAAACTTGTGTTTGAATAACAGTTTTGTGGGCATGGTGCTGGACTGACTGCCTACCACAAGGTGTCACAGTACAACAATAAGGTCAACAACTAATAGTTTACTCTCCTCCAGTTGAACTCATACAGTGTGCTTCATGTGATAAACTGAGTAAATCTACGGTTATATTTGGATTAACTCTGCTGCTATATTTGTTACATTTATTATATTCATGAGTGTCAAGTTGCCTGAAAGAAGAAAGAAGAAAGAAAACATTTTGCAACTGGGTGCAAATCCTTCACCATTTTCATGATAGAACCGATTGAACCAAAATATATTGATTTATAAACGTCCATTATATAGAAAAACCGGAATTTACACAGTTTTTGTATCACTCACGGCCACACCTTTCTGATCGGGATTAACCAATGGGGTGTGAGTATTCCACCTGCGTAAAAGCATACAACCAGTTAGCCGGGCGGGTTTGGATGCGTCTTTACGCACCGTTTCCAGGTGCTGATCCGACCACACGTCTCAGGTTATTAACCTCCAAACAATTAGAAAACCAAACTCGTGCCACGCGAGGGACGTTAACGTTTGAAACTGAGTTGAATTCACGTCAGTCAGCGTGGAGTCACTACGAGAGGACACGGATCCAGGTGGTTTTCTGTGAAGTCATTTAGAGCCTTTCTCCTGTGGACAAAGTGAACCTGCTCATGGTAGAAAGCCCAGTTTTTCAAGCAAGTCTTTAAAAACATCGAAGTGCTGGATGCAACATGGACGTGGACAGGTAAGAGGAAACATTTTGTATTGTATTTTTACCCTTTCCTAAGAAAAAATAGCATTTCAGTCTTTCAATTGTCTGGAATTTCCTTCTGATTAGGATTTATACGCTTTTGTGAAGTTAAAAGTTTTAGGAAAATAAAACAGTCATGATCACACAAATTACTAGTTTTTTTTTTTTGCTTCATGATTTTTTTTTTCAGCAGAGCTTAAGCTTTTTTGAATTTCAGGTAATTTAGTTATTTTAATGTATTTTTTTTACTGATAAGTCAGCCAGCAGCTGTCAAGGTATAAAAGGATTATTTTTGAGCCTGCAATCAGTCTGCTTTGTTTAATTGTGATGTACACAAGCGGCTATTCCTCAGAAGTGAGTCTAAATAAACACACCTCACATGTTTCTGTCAATTACTCTGCATTTTGGTGAGAAACTGCCTGAGGCTGAGCGGCTGACTTCTCTTGACTCTGTCTTTCTTCTCTCAGTAAACGGCAGCTGATAGTGGGGCCAAACGAGGCGCCCGCTCCTTCCTGCAGGGTGTTCAGTTGCGAGGACCAGGCGTGGAGGAACTACATGGAGAACCCGCTGACGGCTGCCACCAAGGCCATGATGAGCATCAATGGAGACGAGGACGGTGCCGCCACTTTGGGGCTGCTTTACGACTACTATAAGGTGTGACGGGCTTCACTTCTAGAAGCTAAAATGAAAAAGAGCAGGTTCTGATCATATTCTTTGCCTTGTCTTTAGCAAGGTTTTAAGCCCATCGACTACTCCGTCATGGAGCTCAAGAAGCGCTCGAGCCAGGATATACTCAACCAATACGTCCAGGCTCTTACATCCACACCCGTCAACCTGTCCAGCAGCCACAGTACCATCGGACACCTCGGCGCAAAGTCTGAGGCCAGAAACGTCTCAGGAGTCCATGGTGGAGATGACAGGCCTCATCCCCTGATCAGGACGGAGGGCCACACGTCCTCGCTGGACTATGGTGGTAGTGGCTCCTACCCAGAAGACCCCAGAGAGGAGAACAGGCTGGTCTTCCAGCAGAGCCGCTATGACTTACCTCTCACTGGCTGCATTAAAAATGGCCGGCGAAGCTCTCTGGACTCATATGACGATACTTTGAAAAAAGAGGTCAGACCAGTCATTTTAGGGGAGGGTGGCGGATATTTGATGTAAAGAGTTTCATATTTGTGTTGCATGGCGGCGTCTGACAACATTCAATCTCACAGTATACATTTTTTTCTCTACAGGTGTACCACAGAAGTCCCTCTGCAGGACCTGATACCTCTCACTCCATCCTTTCAGAGTAAGATACTTAAAATCACACTGGACATAATGCAAACAGTATAAATGGTTTTAATGACAAATTGCACAGATATACCCAAATCCAATGCTTATTGTGAAGTCAAAGGCATCTCTCTGCACCAATGCGACTCTACTTTGGCAGGGTGAGAAGGACCAACACATGCTATTATCTGAAATGTGAAGCTATTTATTAGGCAGCAAAAGAATTTATTGGGAATTATTGAATTTGTCTGGGATAAAATGGAATTTAAGTTCTTAATCTTTCTCAGACTGAAACAAAATAAATGTTTAATTTGGGATGACAAGTATCTTGTCTGTTCTACCACTGAACGGGGTTAGCGGTAAAGAAAATGGATGGATAGATGTTTAAGAATTGGAGTAGTCTGCAAACCTGACTTGCACAGAAGTAAAGCTTCACTTTTTGGGGATCGTCTAAATCAGGGGTGTCCAACTAGTTATAGTTCAGGATTATTGGATCTTTACAGTTTTGCATTTGTTGTGGTGCATTGTATTTGTAATGAAAATGTCTATTTTCACACAACCAAACAATTACTACTGAGACTGACAACATCTCAACATAAAGCCAATTTTAATGATGCTCCCCCTGACAGCATGGCTTTGAGGCTAGTTCGATAGCAACGAGGTTGCTATCTTTCATGGGAGCATCACAGTATCTCAGCACTGGTCTCTGTTATGTGTCCACTGCTCTTAGGGAATTTGTTAAAAATGCAAAGATTCCATGACATTTTCTTCCGTTGGCTTGGTGGTTTGGCCTATTTTGGCCCATGCGTTTTATGTTTTACACGTGATCTAAGTCCACATGACATTTTTCCTCCATTTGATTCGTCCTAGTCTGTGTTTTGGGGGGTTTCAAGTTATTCTAGCTAATGCTGAGCGGGTCGGTCACCTGTCACACGGCTTAGAGGGAGAGACGCCCTCATTCACACTCACAGAAGAGTGACTCACCAGTTTAGCTCACGGGCATGTCTTTGGATTGTGTCAAAAACCCCACACATGTATAGGGAAAACATGTAAACTCCACACAGAAAAGGACAAGCCTGGAGGCAAACTGTTGGGGGAGAAGTTGCTCCTCACTGTTCGTCTGTCGTCATTGAGTTGGTTCTTGAAAAGCTGAAGTTTATTGGATGAATCTGAAATGCAAAAGCTGCACTTTTGTCCAATCAGTGATTCTTCCCGGTGAAATTTCTGCTCTGTATGTCGACAACTATGTTTTTAGTTGCACTTTTAAGGAAGTGCTTCCCTCACGGTCTGTTCTTCCCACAGCAGCAGGTTCCAGTACAGTTTGGACGCCAGTATGTCGCTGCGGCCACGGAAAGAAGACGGACCCATGATTTATCTGAACCGGGGCCAGTTCTACGCTCTGACGCTGTCTGACCTGGGCTTCAGACCGTCCCTGTGTCCACCGGGGGACAAGCTGCAGCTCAGCGGATCAACTCCGTCTGGAAAGACGTCCAGCGCTGAGCAGCATGTAGACGCCTCCCAACTCCCACAGGACAGTATTGTTCAGGTGAGCGAGGCGGAGAGGAAGAAGCAGGGATAGTTTGGAATATGAAACACTTTAACCCGATGAGGCTTTATAACCGCCCCCCCCCACCCCTCCGCCCCACAGAGTGTCGTCATGGTTGTTTTTGGTGAGGACAAGGGCAAAGAGGAGCAGCTGAAGAATTGGAAATACTGGCACTCCCGCCAGCCCACTGCTAAACAGAGAGTCCTGGACATTGGTGAGACGATCTTCCAGATCTCTGACTAAAGCTTCTCTTGTTTGTTACCCAAGTCCCAAAGAGGTATAAAGATGGGGAGAGTCCGCAGGCGACAAACCTGCAGGAGGCTTGACGAGGATCCTGTCATGTATTCTCAGGCAAAATCCAAAACAATTTAAATAACAGTCAATCCCTAGTTCCCACAGAAATCCTGTGAAGACTCAGCCAATGAGCGAGCGGTGACAGGAGGAGTGGGCGATGGCCTGGACTGTCGCCATATCCTGAACGATCTGCAGGAGACAGGCCTCAACCTGTGTGGGAAAAGTCATGCATTACTTGTACAACATCTGTCTTGTTCTGTTGAACAGTCGGTTTTACAGGAACTTCATTTGTAAATTGAATTTTCGGGTGAACAGATCTCTATTGTGATGCAAGTAACATGACTGAAATGAAATTCTACCGGAAAATCAGGAGATTATTTCTCAGAATAAAGAAATGTACATGGATCCAGGACAGTGGAACTGAGACCAGCACATGATTAAAGTTTCATCTCTGGTCACTGAGCTCCAGTGCAGAGACGGAAAGTCAATAATGATTTTAAAAGGTTCGTCTGTTGCAGCGATGTCTTGACACATTTTCGTAAATTTTCCACATTCAGCCCAATTTCATTTGGCCAGACAGATGAATTGGTAGCATAATAACTTTAAAATTTAAACAAACTTCCTTGTTGTGGTGCTGAGTGTTGCCCAGTGGAAAAAGTCACAAAACCAAACAATTACTACTGAAAATGACTTCAATCTCAACATAGTTTTAATGAAACCTTCTTGCCCACAAGCCTCATGTTTGACAACCTGCTCTATACACTGATCGCAACCTGCAGCACTTAGTTTAAAATGTTTTTATTATGCTATGGTGAGAGAGCCGTAATCACTGGGGATGGATTTGATCATATATTGATACGTTGACCCGTGGTGTAATCTCACCCATTCTGACTGCAAATCGCTTCTCTCACTGTTGGTTCATAACGTGTGGATTTTATAGGCAACAATTTATCGAAAGTACTACGAGAAGCCAAAGCTGTGTTTTATTATAAACGTTTCACATTCGTAGCTCTTTTTGAATACCTGCTGTGCCCCTTAACAGCAGGATCTTTGTGTATTTTAAGGATGAGACCTGACAGCAGAAGATACTGTGATTTTTATTGAAATTGTATTTCTTACAGGTGAGCTGCTACTTTCATTAGTGAACCAGTAGAATCAAATCAACGGATACAAAATTGTGACACCGGTTCTTAAAGAAACCAGACGGATAAGCTTATTTGACGTTTCATCCAAAACACCGCTGATTATAAGTAAATAGGAACGACTCCTTTCAACAATACCCTGGATTTTAGATGTGCTTTTTAGATTTAGGTAAAATAAGACCCTTTGTATCATGTTGGGACAGTTTTGGAAATAACCTACAATTATAAAAAATGAATCACTGGTGTTTTCATGATCTAGTCAACGATGACAGTATCTGCAATAACGGGCTTGGTTTGGAAGCTTTCCTCAGTGGAGTTTGCATGTTCCCCTTCTGCATAGATTATTCTGTATTCCCTAAGTTTTATAAAGTGATCATAGAAGATGGATCATATACTTCAGCCATTTATATAAATGTTATCTTACTCTTTCGCTTTCCTTTGTTTCCTCACTTCACATGCAGCCGACTACAAGGAGAGCATCAGCACCATCGGGAACATCGAGGAAATTGCCTACAACGCTGTGTCTTTCACTTGGGACGTCAGTGAAGAAGCCAAGGTAAGAAAAAAGAATTGTTTACAAACTTCTGTTTTGGTACGATTTTCCAATTCTGGGATTAACGTCTCTCTGTCTACACGGTCTCCACAAACAATCTGTTATGTGGGTGGTTGGAGATTTTTACATTTGCAGGTAAACGATTACGACACCTTTTACATCCCTCCAATTGTAGTTTTTTTGTCGTGTTTTAAAAAATTGTAGCGTCATATTGTTTTTGCTATGCAGAAGATAAACGTTCCATTCTCAGAAAGCAGTGAGCAACATCACTGTTTAACGTTCACACTGCTGATCCAGCATCTGAAGACGAGCTGTTGCAGCTTGATGTGCTCCAACTTGAATGGTGAATACAGTAATGCTGACTCAGATAAAACAAATATGATCCATCTGCATGCTGCAAAAAAATGCACCTATTTTCTAATCTGTAATGTGGAGCCTGAAAACACTCAGTCCTACATTTCCATTAATATCTCTGCTTCATAAACATTCACGTCCATTTAAAAAAAAAAAAAAAAAAAAAGTTATCTTGCCCAGTGTGACTTTTGTTGAAATACCTTTTTGAAGGCAGGGAATCTGGTGTGGGAGAGTTTTGGTGTTTCCCGTCAATATGAAGGTCTTCAGTCTGCTCCGTCGGCTCAGTTTCACTTTGTCCTACAGATGTTGGTGACTCAACTTGAGTCTAAAGTCTTTTGGTTGATCCTCCTTTGGATTTAAAGTGACTTTAGATGAGCGTGCGACAGAAGAGGACGGCCAAGATGGTGCTAAGCTTCTTTCTGATGGGATAGTGGGCTATTTTTATGTTTATTCTGAAGTAGAGGTGCCAAAACGATCAGCCTGTAGATCAAGACATGCCTGTTTAACTCCCCATTTACACATATACATAGCAACATTTTTAAAAACTGTGGAATGACTTTTGAAAAATAATTGTTGATCCACGTACTTGGATCACATTGCTGTAAGTGTAGCGGACTCGGCGCTGCTCTGTAACCTGAACAGGGAAAAATGGCTGCCTTGTCACCATTAGTACCTAAACTACACTGTGATCAGTTTTTCTAAACCTGCTGCTGAATCTGTTTCCCTTTGACGTCTTTGGATGTCTCAGAATTCTAAAGGACCAAGCAAATAGTTTCTGTCCTGCAAAGCAATAATTGGTCTTTGTAATATGTAGGGCTCGGAGTTTAGAGAATTACTGATTGATTGCGCAACAGTTTTTAATTGACCTGAGTTATCAGCTCCTGACATGCTGTCACAGTGAAGCAACATTGTTTATTGTTATATCTTATTAATAGAAGTCCAACAGTAACAGTTTGTTAAAGTGACAACGCCAATATTTCAACTACAATATTGACGCAGAAGACCCTCAACCTCTGTGGAAAGCGGCTAATAACAGGTGATGAAACTGAGTGTGTTGGATGTCCTGGTGAATAGTTTTTTTTTAATTTATTCAAAACTGGCCAGTAAAAAGATATTGGATTAAAAGCACAGTTTCATATTGTTGATCGCATTTTTACACAAACAGATGGTTTTGGAGTTTAGCATCTGGGCCACTAAAGATCAAATGAGATTTTTTTTGAATCTGAACTAAAGTGGGTTTGACACTTCTGGTATGAGAAATCTAAAGTAAAGCCAAGGTTAAATACAGATTGTTTACACAGACAATTGCTGGGATTGCAAATTTAAAGTTAAGTAAGACGTCTTCTGTAGAGCACAAACCTGGTGCTTTTCAGTACAATGTACCAGCTCCACTATAACCCCGCTTATTGATGTTTGAATCACGAACGGATTCTTTGAAGACTCGAGCCATCCATGGTGAACATTGAGAATCCTGGAAATGAACTACTGACCTTGTTGTATAAAACACACATAAAGTGGTGTTGCTGAATCATTAGACATTTTTGAATTCTATCACCCTTCAAGACATGAGACTTGTCAGACAACTCCTTGATGAGTTTCACCTTTTCATTCTGATTGGTTGTTTTAAAAAGAAAGTTTGTTCAGTGTTTTTCCAGGCACCTCCTATGCAAGTCCGGGAATTTATACTTCCAACGGTCCGTTTCCACTGTGGGAGATGTTTACTTAGCTGCCATCTGTCTGGTTTAGTTTGTCTACTGAAGCTGAATTGATAAGAGAAACTGAATATTCATTGTTGGAGGATGAAGAAGTGCCCTGGGGCAGAACTTTGGCATATAAAGTGAAACACATGCTGGATTCCAGCTTTGCAAGGTGCTTTTATTGTTTAACTGTAAAAAAACAACTGACGGTGCTTTTACAACAGATCAGAGAAGAAACTAAGACTGAAGATAAAATAACATCCCAATACAGATAAAGATGTACAGACGCTTGTAGTATGATCACACAAAGCAGTCGATATCTGTGACAATGGAATGTTTTGTTTCTGCGTCATAAAGATTTAATTTGAGGAATCTCATCCGAAACCTTTTGATCACAAGTGGAGACCAACAGTTTTACAAAATGTGCCCGTTGTTGGCTTCTTGATTTACTTTCTAATATCTCTCTCTTTTGCTGAGCAAATTTTAGAATGGCCAATGTTGTTGGGCAAACGTGAGAAATGTGGTGTGTTCATGTGATGTTATGATGATTTCAGTAGTTAACTGAAAGACCATCAAATGTCCAGATGAGGAGATGGTCTGTCACTCAGACGGTGTGAAAGCTACTCTAGTTAATTGTGCGATATGACACGTGTATGGACCTTTTGTAGTTTAGTGTTTGAGCTCAGTTTAGGTGCAAGTTTGCCTTTTGTCTCATGATGTAAATCATCTTTTCAATACAGTGACATTTTCAAATCTTCTACTTCCTGCACTCTGCTGGAGCTTCCAGGAGAGTGGCCAGGTCACTGTTGAAAAAGAGATTATAAATCTTAATGGGTTTTAGCCTGGTTAAATAAAGGTCTAATGAAATAATGATTAAAAAGAAGCGGTGCAGGTTGAGTCTGATCCGGCTGGTTTTGAATGGGGAGTTGTAGCTTTGCATCCAGGAGAACACAAAGTGATAAATATCTTTCTGCTGCACTGACTCGTGCTGACGGGGTGCTGCTGGTGTAAATTAATCCAATACTGTGAGGTGAAACCTAGAAATTCAGGTTTCGAGATGTAATTTCACTTAAATAATATTTTAGGTGTAGTTGAGCTGTTGCCAGGCAACCATCAGCATCCTTCTATGAAAGTGTGAATTACGTTGGTAGGGGAGGACCAGTGTGTGAGCAGTCCTGGAAAAACAATGTCTAGGAGTGAAGTGGCTGCTCGGTGGGGTCTGAAGGTGTTGTGGGGTGTAGGAGGCTGGTGTGTGTGTGTGTGTGTGTGTGTGTGTGCTCTGGGCCTCTCCACCAATTGGCTGTCACCCCTGCAGGTTGAGACACGACGCTGTTGATGCAAACACAGTGAGAAAGTTGTTGGGCTGCGGTGAGGAATATCCACTGTTGACTTGTTGCAGGAGCTGCTGAGCCGGTTTGACTGGAAGAGTTTACAATGTTCAGGTGATTTGGCTTCAATCATGAGAATTTCTACACCGTCACGAAGTGTTCAGATACGCCTGAAGGGACGTTTGTGGGAGGTGTTTTTTTTTTTTTTTTTTTTTTGCGACAATACCTTAGAACTCAAAACACTGGAAAGCCATTTATTTCCATTTAAGAAAATGATCTATTTAAGAGGCATGTGTTTGTGGGATGAGCAGAAGAGTATACAGTACTCTGTACTGTTCCCACTGAAAAACCAATGGAGTTGTCTCTGTTCCCATCAGACACCAAACTCTATCAGCTCATGTCTAGATTGGCAATCAATGAGAACCGTTTTGGGGGCGTGCAGACGATGAATGAAGGTCCATCACAGGATAGGTTTTTAAAACAGATTTCCTGTAGAATTATTTTTATTGCATCTAAACTTTGAACTGGTGTTGAATAGCCACAAATGTAGCTCAGTGAAAGGTTAATAAAGGAAACTAATCAGGCTTTCCACTGTATGAGATTAATCTGCAAACCTTTTTGTTCTCCGTTAAGTACTGTTTATAGTAGAAGCTAATGGATTAGATTTGACTGCATTCTATGAACCTATTGAATGTAGTTCTAGTTTCACAGGTCTGCAGGTATTCAGCTCTGTGAAAGAGGGATTTTCTCCCCAGGAGTCTGGAACAATATACACAGACTGATGATTCAGCATCAAATCCACTCTTACATCAGCGTTATTCATTAGTGTGTTTTTGTTTGAGTCCTTTGGGTTTAAGGCTTAAATACCATGAGGTACAAGTCTTTCTTTAACGCAAATAATGATTAGAAGGTTATTTGA
This sequence comes from Parablennius parvicornis, assembly GCA_900302745.1. NCBI lineage: Eukaryota > Metazoa > Chordata > Actinopteri > Blenniiformes > Blenniidae > Parablennius > Parablennius parvicornis. Next base: position 13,588 of record OMNM01040331.1, read on the forward strand.
TCCTGGTATAGTTTGACACTGAACAAATGATGAGTTTACATTGTTGAAATCGAGACTTCATTCAAAGGAACGAGACCTGCGCTCCATCTAACATCCAGAAGTGGTATTAACTTCCACTGAGTTTCTTTGACTTCATAACTTGTCCCAACTGGTTGAGGAGTGACTGCATGGTTTCAGTTGGTTTCAAACCACCCGGATATAAAACAAAGTCTGTCTTGAGTCAAATTACTGGAAACCTTATGACCGAGTTCACATGTTAAATAATGACTCACACAGAGGAAAACATTCTTTTTTCTGTAGAGAGATTGCTGTGAAGCAAAGTAACAGCAGGCCAAAGGAGCTTTGGAACAAATTCTCTGTTGCTGAGCAGTTTGTTGATACCTGAACATGGTTGCTGTTTTTTCTATTAAACTGGTTGCTAGTCACTGGCACTAAGAGTCAGTAGTTAAATGGACAACTAGCTCCTGCATTAGTCCAAGGCTGCAGTTACACATTGTTTTTAGGTAAAAAGGCCAAACTCGTGATGCATTTTGTGGCTCTATTTACACAACAAAGCTGCTCGGAGCCACTGAAAATGCAACTTTTTAAAAACTGCTCCCAAAATGAAACTTGAAAATGGTCTGAATTTGTGTAAAGACAACTTTTCTAAAACGTTGCTGATGCGCATACCCACCATGGTTGTAAATAGTTTTTCTGCACATGAGCAAGTAGATGGACAAGAACAAGGTTTGCCTCCAGAGTGTTGCGACTCCCAGACCATGTTCTCCTGGGACTTGGTGGTCCAAACAAACTGACTATAAAAGTGGTGACGCTCAACTCCCATTACCAGTTATCTTATCTGAAAAAGATGAGGAAATCCAGTAAAGATGCACTAATGGCACTTTTTTTTTTTTTTTTTTTTTTTATCGGATTTGGCTTCTCTTGTTGAGCTGCTGCTGATGGATGACGTCATGTAATCCTCACTGGGCTTTATCGGGGAGCCTCTGGAACACTGTGCAGTGTTGTATTGGTGCATCCCTGAAATCTAGCATTTTAATGTAGACTACACTCGTCATCACACATGTGATTGGGGGAGCTGGAAGTGCACTTCATTATTTACGCTCTGCTAACGTGGATTACTCCTAACACGTTGAGAATCAGACGTTATTTTCAGGGCTGTCAGATACTTTGCTTTGGCCTTTTGGTCCAAACCAGCCCGAAGAATGACTTTGGAAAGAGTCAAATTTACAAAGAAAATGTTAACCTTTTTTTTTTTTTCCCGCTCTAAATTTAGTGTAGTTGCAACACAACCCAGAGTTTAAAAAGCTGACTACAGTGAAAATTTTAAATCCTGCGATGAGGGTGAGTCTGGGGAAACCGGTCGTGGAAAATAACATCTGTCATTTTAGGGTGTTTATTGTAGGTTTTGTGAATATTTTCAGAATATCTGTCTTGTTTGAAGTCCAAAGCTCCCCTGATTGTACTCTCCTTCCGTTTGCCAGGTCTTTATCTCGGTGAACTCTCTGAGCACGGACTTCTCCTCGCAGAAAGGCGTGAAGGGGATGCCTCTCATCATTCAGATCGACACCTTCAGCTACAACAGCGGCAGCAGCCGGCCCATCCACAGAGCCTTCAGCCAGATCAAGGTCTTCTGTGATAAGGTGAGGAGTTTGATTTCTCCAATGAGTCGACCAATTGCACTGACCACGTTTCTTTTCCTACCTGGCGTGTTTCAGGGAGCTGAGAGGAAACTCCGCGACGAGGAGAAGAAGCAGCTCAAGAAACCACCAAAAGGTTAAAAAAAAAAAAAAGTATTATGCATCAGAACAGTGGCCACATGGTTCTATTCACTGTGTAGTTTTATTACCAGTCCTAAAATCAAGAGTCTGACATCAAAACTCAATTGAAAAGAAATGATAGAGCTGAATGTCAACATAGTAATGCTCATTAAGCCTTAAATGGAACTGTATAATGTAAATACATTCGCCAACGATAGTTGGAAGGTAATGAACTTATCACCTGACCCGGAGTGGTTGCCTGGCAACAGTTGCTGATTTCCTGTCCTCTCCGTCTCTCAGTGAAATCCATCGACTCGGAGTCGACCTCGGTGGTCAAGAAGCCCGACTGCACGCTGTTTCAGAGCATGTCGGACCTGGACTCCCAGCCCGTCCTCTTCATCCCCGACGTCTACTTTGAAAACCTGCAGCGAGCGGGACAGGTGACCAGCCGCCGCCTCGCAACCACTCGCAGGAAATACACACAGAAAATATCCACATCTATTTAGTTTAGTGTCTTTCTCCTCTGGTTTCAGGTGTTGTCGTTCCGCACTGGGGAGGCGAGCAGGAACGGGTGAGTGACTCTCAGTCGGGCTGGAATATTAATCTTATTGAATTATTTCTATAAGAAAGTACTTGGAAATATGCATTATCCATTATGTTTCAGTGCATTATTGCAGAATATGTCAAATATATTGCTCAGTAATATCCTCAAAACTTCTTCTTCTTAGTGTCGTCCACAGGCTCAATGCGAGGCTTCACTAGTATTGTGCCTTGGGCTCAAAATAAATCCTGTGTTCATGTGATGGAGCGAATCAGTGTCGTCTCAGTCGCCCTGCAGGCAGCTGAGCACCTGTGCTCGCATGAAACCTGGTTGTTTTAGTCAAGATTATGCAAAAATATAGTTTCTCACATCTATTATTAAGTTCCCTATTAAGAGCCAAACGTCAATTTACTAAATTCTTGTTTTATTCCCATAACTTTCCATAATTTTTCATTTATTCCCGGAAAGTTTCCAACTTTGAAAAATTCTTAGAATTTTTCAACCCTGCTCCCGGGTAGGCTTGTTGATCCCATCTTATAATCGCAATCAAAGGAATAAATAGTGATTGTTTTTTCACATTTGTGAAAACACGGTTGCTTGTTTACTCTAAACCGTGTTGGGAGATAAAAAACAGACACTTTTGAGAACGAGTTCCATAGTGGAACATTCTCAAAACCCTCAGTTTTCATATGTACACGAGGAAAACGACTTTTCTAAATCATGGTCACATCGTTTGAACATGACACTTTTAAAGGACTTTATTTATTGCTTTTTATCAACACGCATATCAAACTGTATCAGATCAAATCAAAATGCAACATTTACAAATGTATTGGATAAACTGTCTCCATGTTTTGCTCCAACAATTTCTGCTCCTCGGTTCATCCACACTTTTTATCAGAGCTCTGATGTAGTTTCCTCAAGCTGGCGTGTTTGTTTCCTCAGAGGCGTCCTGATGAAGAGAGTGCAGAGTGTTCCTGAGGAGAACGTCTGTCCACCGCAGCCCAAGAAGATTAAAAGAGAACTGGAGAACAAAGGTAAGTCCTGTCTTGTTGTGACTTCATTCTTCTCTCTTTCCCACCTGACGTCTTGTCTGCTCCCTCAGTCCTCCTCTACGTGAGGAAGGAGTGTGACGAGGTGTTCGACGCCCTGATGCTTCACTCCCCGACGCTCCACGCTCTGATGGAGGCGGTGAGTCTGCCTGAAGTTTGATTTCGGAGCTGCTGAGCTGCATGTTTAACAGCTTCCACCTGCACTCTGCCCTCGCAGATCTCTGAGAAGTACGACGTGCCCGTCGCCAAGATGAGCAAAGTTTACCAGAAGAGCAAAAAGGGGTGAGTGAGAACACAGAGGATCAAGACCTGCTTCACTGGAGAGACTGAAGTTCATTCAAAGTGATCAATCTGATGGTGGATCTTCCTGTTGATGCAAAAAAAAAAAAAAAAACACCTTAAAAAATGAGGCCAATATTTAAAGTGACATGCCAGTAGAACTTCAGTCTGTCTCAAACTCTTCCCACTTGGTCTTCAGGGTCCTGGTCAACCTGGATGACCAGGTGATCCAGCACTTCTCCAACGAGGACACCTTCATCCTGGCCCTGGAGAGCTCGGCCGACTCCACCCGGGTGATCCTGTCTGAGATCTGACGGCGGTCGGTCACCCAGACTGTGGCAGGTAGAGCAGATCCACCCAAACCAGTGGTGGAGTGGAAACCTTGGTCTGGGCTCTGAGTGGCGAGGTGAAATTAAAGTTCCAGGATTGGCATAGATGAGAAGAATCTTTATTCTAGATCTTCACTGGCTGATTGATCGGAGAGTTGTGAGCTGATCCAGTAACCAGGTGCTCCAGGACCTTTTATTTTTTATCCTCTGAACTTCGATATGATCATGAGAAGTTTGGAAGCTTCACAGAAACTCTTGAGTAGAAGTAGAAGTGTGTTGATTGGTCATTTGCTCGTGCTTGTAATGTTTATTGTGACTGTTTTGTTGGTTCCATAAAGCAGCGTTAGAGAAGAGGACTGCTGCTCTCCAGGATGCTGTTGAAATGTTTTACTTCCTGCATGTATTTATTATTTTTCCTCCTCTTCCTGGAAAGGCTGCAGTCATCAGTGTTTATGATTTCAGTCTTCCTCCACGACGGACCGATGCCGTTGCACTGAGATCTTTTGAACGAGTCAATAAATTGTTTTGTACGAAGTTGGTCGTCTGCGTGTCTTTAAAATGTACACATCTCACAGCTTCGCTTTTGTTTCAGGAAGTTTTTCATCAACACTGTTGAGGTGTGTGTGAAAATCGGTATATCTTTTTAAACTTCCTCTCTCGTTTCCAGAATCTTCTCTCCCTCTAGTTTGATCAGAAACTGCAGCCTGGTTTCACGCAGGGTGAAAAAAGTTATTTTTATGAATAAGTGTCTGATGGTTGCTTCAGGAAAAACAGGACGACATGTCAGCACATGGCCAGTAGCTCTGAAAGTAAATGATAAATTGGAAATCAGCAGTGTTCTTCAGCAACAGTGAGTATCAAATAATTTCAAATTAAACCAATTACTTTGTTAAAGTTACATTACTGTATTAACTAAAGTTACATTACTGTATTAACTAAATTTCCTGGGCCAATTTAACTGCCAGGTGACCACTGGAACCTTCCAACACAAATCTGACTGTTCCCCTCAAAAAGAACCTGTTTTATCTCAACCTGACAATAGGATTCAGCTGATAATCCAAGTATCTAATCTGATTATGAACATTGTGCAGCGACAATCCTCTTATCTGCAAGAACCATTGAGATGGTAGGCAGAGGATGTGTGAAAATAAGTATCCATCCATCCATTCTCTACCGCTTATCCGGGGTCGGGTCGCGGAGGCAGCGGTCTTAGTAGAGATGCCCAGACTTCCCTCGCCCCAGACACTTCCTCCAACTCTTCCGTTGGGACCCCAAGGCGTTCCCAGGCCAGCCGAGAGACATAGTCCCTCCAGTGTGTCCTAGGTCTGCCCCGAGGCCTCCTGCCAGAGGGACATGCCCGCAACACCTCCCTTTGGAGGCGTCCGGGAGGCATCCGAAACAGATGCCCGAGCAAACTCAGCTCTCTCCTCTCAATGTGGAGGAGCAGCCACTCTACTCCGAGCTCCTCCCTGGTGACTGAGCTCCTCACCCTATCTCTGAGGGTGCGCCCAGCCATCCTACGGAGGAAACTCATTTCAGCCGCTTGTATCCGGGATCTCATTCTTTCGGTCATGACCCAGAGCTCATGACCATAGGTGAGGGTAGGAACGAAGATCGACCGGTAAATTGAGAGCTTCGTCTTCCGGCTCAGCTCCTTCTTCACCACAACGGACCGATACAACGTCCGCACGACTGCAGACGCTGCACCGATCCGTATGTCGATCTCACGCTCCATCTCCAGCCACCTTTTTCCAGTTGAGAACCATGGCCTCGGATATAGAGGTGCTGATCGTCATCCCAGTTGCTTCACACTCGGCTGAAAACCGTGCCAGTACATGCTGAAGGTCTTGGTTCGATGAAGCCAACAGAACCACATCTGTGGTCCCCAAACCAGACTCCCTCCAGTCCCTGGATGAACCTAGAAATTCTTTCCATGAAGATAATGAGCAGAACCTTTGACAGAGGACAGCCTTGCCGGAGGACAACGTGCACTAGGAACAGGTCCGACTTACTGCCGGTAATGTGAACCAAACTCCTGCTCCGGGTGTACAGAGACCGGACAGCCCTTAACAAAGGGTCCCGGACTCCATATTCCCGGAGCACCCTCCACAGGACGTCC
>OMNM01040333.1:0-10328 GCA_900302745.1 Parablennius parvicornis
CACGCCAGCAGGCCCAAAGGTTGACCTGTGCTGCCCCCTGCTGGTGGAACCACATCAGAACGGTCAGGAAAAGCCTCAGCGACTTCCCTTCTTGAGCTTTATCTTCACACCAACCCATTAAATGATGTCAGGATCAAATAGTTCTGTTTTAAATCAACAACACGACCAATGAATTTGCTGTTTCAGTGTGACTGAGGTGACACATTCACATTTTCACAAGAACTATTTGGAGCGTTCTGAAAACTGGAGCAGCTACAAGGTAACAAGCGTTTGGTCATTTCAGACAAGCTGTGAATGACATAACAGGAAGCAGCAACAACTTTATTGACAGAATCCAATTTTCTGCAGAAACAAACTGCCGGAGCTTCATTTCTGATGTTTCAAACAAACCAGAGATGCAGTGATTTCTCTGGCATGTTTTTTAGGGAGTTATATCAGAGGACAACGGGCAGAGAATTGTGTTTGTTTCTTTGTTTTATTAGAGTTCACATTTTGAGAAGTTGGTTAAAATGCAGAAAATAAGTTAGATATAATAACAATGACATGAGAATATTTTCCAAATAAAGGAGAATGAGGTTTGAATGCAGAGAATAATAAAGCTATGCTTTACATAAGGCCACTATACAAACATTGACACATTTCAATAAGACACATACACGGAAGTCTTACATTTTAAGAATATGATTAAATATGTGAAAAAGTACATTTTTGAAGATAAAATACAGCATTTTGGGAACACAGTGAACGAATGAATACATGAATGATGATACTGAAGAATAACTTGTATTGAAGGAAAATAACATTAGTAGGATGGTTGGTAACATTCTGACTGTACCTTGGCACAAAGCAGTGTGTCGGTGTCACGGTCACAGTGTGTGGAGTTTCCATGTTCTCCCTGTGCCTGTGTTTGATCTTACTGCTTTCTCCTCCAGTCCAAGTCATGCTATTAGGTGAAGACTATCCCTGTGTTAGACCTGTGCAGTGATGTTCTTCTTCAGCCATGGCAATCTTTACTCAGGCCGCCTTACACGTTTCATGTGAAAATGTATTTTCATTTCAGAAATGTTTCACCAACCATCAACATTTTCAAAACAATGTCCATTGCTAAGTTGCATTTTCCACTGTTTTTGTATGACTTCCGTCTTCAGTCTCTCTTCTTTCTGTGGATTTGACACGAACCCTCTTCTCTTGTGTGTTTGTGCAGCTGAACTGGAGTTTGTTCAGATCGTCATCATCATCGTGGTGATGACGGTGATGGTGGTGGTGATCATCTGCCTGCTCAACCACTACAAGCTTTCCACCTGGTCCTTCATCACGAGGCAGAGCCAGGCCCGCAGGCACGATCATGCCCTCCAGCAGGTCAGTGAGTGTGAGTGTGTGCGTGAGTGTGTGTGTGAGTTGCACTGACTTGCCCTGGCAGTGCTGTTCTCCCAGCGTCCATGCCAGCAACATTTTGATCTAAAGTGATTGTGAAACTGTGTGTGTTCATCTGTTGTGGCTGAAAGTCGCAGCCTGGTCGCGTCGGCCCGACATGAGTGTGCTGCTGAAGCTTTCCCACTCTGCTGCCAGCTCCATCCTCTCCAGCCCGGCTGGAGTTCCCGCTTTGTCCCGGTCTGGCTGTGTTAACAGCTCAGCTCCCGTCTGCGGGGTGAACTTGCTGAATTGGTTTTCCTCCGAGCCACACTCTTGTCAGGCCTTGATGTTTAATTCACTACAGCGCCGTCTAGACAGCGGCTCTGCCCCCACGCTGACATGTTGACACTCTGGGACAAACACACACACATGCTTGCATTTACACACCCCGAGGCAAACTCTGGATTCCAGATAGAGTTGGACCATCAAACATTTGATCTTTTCTGGAAAAGTTTAACTCAAGGAAAACATACTTTCACGATTTAAAGCGTAGTCATATTCAAACATCCACACTTACATTCTTGGATTTGATTTTCTCTCGTATATTCCAAGCGAGTCCCAGAAGAGCAGTTTCTTTCTGAATGTGATCAAATGCACTTTGACACAAACAGTTATAAAAGCTACTGGGAGGAAATGTTTGAGGTTGACGGAGACTGTTTGGCGTGAAAAGCTTTGTGCCAGGTGAATGAATTATCTGGAGAGAGTTTCAAACACAGACACGTGTCACTGTTTGTGCGTATGTCCATTTTGTAAAGCTTCTGTCGAGTTTGGGATGGGAAAGCAGAAGGTTACAGGAGCTGTCTGCAGATTGTGGAGTAGATTTTCAGCTTCATGGTGACTTGCTGATCTGAACACACTGATGGTACTTAATGATATCTGAAACCCTGTGAAAGTTCTAACGAGACCTGCAGGCAGCTTTTATAACGGTGTTGCCGTCAGCGTCTCTTAGTTTTTGAATCGCTTTTTTGCGAGATAGCCATGGATTTTTTGATCTAGCGAACCTTTGCAGGCCAAATCAATGTGACCTCTGATTTTGAACTGAAGCACTTTAACATGGAGTTATAAAAGCGACAGGCAGGTTGTGAAGTAAACATCTAAAGGTGAGTGTTGGGCCTCCTGAAGCAAGGCACTGTCAGTTATTGAAAAAAAATGTTTTCTTAATCATTTATTTTTTTGTTGGAACAAAAACAGTTTCACTGACACCATCAGAAGAAAAACTTTACCAAATTAACAGTTTTCTTTTGACAAAATGTCTTTCCAGTCAGATTTCAGATGTGTCCTCCCTGATATGGTTGTTTGGTTGTTTTATTAACCTTGCTGATGACAGTTTTCATGTATCAGACGTTCAGAGAGCTCCTCAGCCGATGAGATTTCGGGATGTGATGTGGAGTTTTCCACCGCTGGACAGCAGTCTTCTTTCCTGCCGTTAGATTTGCAAAACCAAGTTTTTTCCTGCAAAGATTTTCAAACATCTACATATGATTTGAAATGAGTTCTGTCCCAGTGAGGTGATTTATCTCCAAGTAGTGTTGACATCAACAGGCACAAAGTACATTTCGCAACAGCCCGACTGGACTGAGACTCGTTATGTTTCCATGCTCTGCAGTTCAACGTATTGGGCCAATCACACAGAGGCGTACTGCCCCACATTGTGTTGTGGGGGTTTTTTTTTCCTGCTGCTTCTGACATTTCATTGGTCCCCACCAGGACAGGCCGGCCCCTCACTCCGAAGCTCCTTATCATCATGTAGCGTTCCAGGGGAATCAAAACCCACCCACCTCCTGACGTCGTCCTCTGATGACTCTGTGCTCCGCTTGTAACCTGCATCTGGAAGCGATTTGTCAGCCTGGTGGTCCCGTCTCAGGTTGTTTACACTGAGTTAGTTTAAGCCCTCATCTCGTCTCTTTCATTCCTCCTGTCACTGTGATCTGCAGCATCCAATCAAAGGCGGCGTTATGCGCCGAGAAGCAAACACAAAGGGGGAGAAGAAAGCGCCATAAATGCAACATCAGAGAGCAACAGGCTAACAAAGCCCGGAGGAAGAGTGCTTTCTGAAAGAATTGCTGATGGCCTTTGCACCCTGAACAGACACATAAAGAAGCAGACTTTCAGCGTGTTCGCTTCTTTTTTCATGTTTTTTCGCCCCACTAAATATTGTTGACTGCGCCGTCTGAGAAAAGATCCCCGAGTCAAATGCAGACGAAGGGAAGCCGCAATTATTTGATAGTCGTGTTCCTTTGTTGTAACTTCTCTCCTATTTTGAAGGCAGGAGCTGACTGCCTTTTGTTGTCGTCGCTCGCGAGCGGGGCAGGATTTTTAGTTTTTGAAGCCATCAAGCATTGTTTCTCACTGCTGCCGTTTCATCTTCTGTGTCCTCATTAAGTTGTTACTTTTTAGGTGTTTTTTTTCCCGCTCCGCTTTTCATCGTCTTTTTTTCTTTTTTGGTTAAAGCAGAAAAAGTTTGTTTCATCAGCCTAATAATGGTCTGGCATCAGAAACCATCCCAGGCAAAAACAAACAACAAAGCCATCATGATTGTCGCTTTCTGCAGCTGTTTCAGTCAAATAGTTCCTAACTGTTCAAACAGATCTCTAGAAAAAATACATCCACAGCAGGTTAGTACATTTGTTGATAACTTGAAGGCGTAAAAATCCGTCTGAAGTTCTTGTGCGGAGCTGTTGAGAAGCTACAGACAAGTGTATTAACAGGCCTTTGTCTTTAAAGGTCCAGTGTATCAAATATAGCGATTTCAGTCGTCCCTACTCGACTCGACTCAGCTTTGTTCTTTTGCCATTACAGTATAGTACCACCGCGACATGGGCGAAGTCATGAGAACTTTTTTATGTTGTGCAGGAGTAATGACCCCCGATACAATCTGTATCTCATCAAGCAGATCGATAGGAGCGACAGCTCCACGTTGGATATCAGCTCAAATTATTGATATTACAAAATGTGGATTGTTATGATCCTTACTGTCAAGACGTGCTTCACCGTGTGGTGTTTTAGTTTTACTGGTGCCCCTGTTAACTGGTGACTTCTCCCACAAGCCGTTAGCCAATGCTAAAACAAGACCGACAAACGGTATTATACTTTTTAACATCCGCTGTGTCAAGAAGTCTTGAGGAAGCTGGTCACAAGTTAACAAGGAATCTATTTAATCCAAAACACCACTGGTATGCGTGACTCGGAGACCTCCCGATACTCGTAGCAGGTCGACCAGACAAAGAAATGCCTGCTCGTCATCGCTGCTCCACGGGTTGATTTCTTTGTATCGTTCTGTTTGTTAGCGTTCTTGTGATGATTGAGTTTTTAAAATGGTGGGCGGAACGAGACACTCTCCTGATTCATCTGTGTCGTGACGCACCGGCCAATCAGTGGCCTGCCATCCCATGACGTCACATTGTCTACTCGCCTCAGCTCACTTGGAACGGAGCTGGTACCACAAGAGTACCTGGTAATGAGACTAACTACTAATGGAAAACCGTCAAGGTCGAGTTAAGTCAGGCCAAGTAGTTACTTGTGGAAAAGCTCCACAAGTGATTCCTCTGTTTTGCATTAGGTGGCAGTACTGAGCCACCCTGGGACCCAATCAGTCCTCTGGAATAACGTCATAAGTGTTGCTGGGCTTTCTGAGATTATTTTGAAGATTTTTTAACAATATTTCGTGCTGTACCTTTAATTCTCAGCCTTCCTCTTTGTTTGTGTCGGTGTGTAGGATGGGTGTCTGTGGCCTTCGGACGGTGGCTCTCGACAAGGTGCCTCGGAGGTAAGACCGCCGCCATGACTCCCCTTACACACATTACAGACTTCTTCCTCACATCACATTTAATAGCAGACGAAGAAAACTCTGTGATGAAGGTCCAGTATCCATTTCATCAATATTCCTCCAATCAGCACTACGAAGCACAAGACCAACCCAAGAAGCTCAGAGTAACGATTTAATAAACACTCTCATATACACGGGAATGTGAGAAACATGTAAGTGGCTGAGATTAGCGGCCAGGCCATGATTCGGTGGAGCGTTTTCTGAAATGAGACTTCATGTTCTTCTTGGTGGCACAGGTCCACTCAGTATGTGGAGCCTGTATTGTGTCTCCACTCCTGCAGATGACGGTGCAGTAATTGGGCACTTGGTTGAAGAAGAGCTGTTTAATATAGTAAACATGATACATTGAGCAAATGTGCAGTTGTGTTTTTCTTCTTTAAGCAGCGATTCTTTTAGAAAATTAGCATCTGCAAGCCATTTTCAGAGATTTGCAACCTGGTCGTTGAAAATAAACGCCAAAGCACAACAAAGGTGCTTTACATTCAGAACTATGAGCATTAACAACGGGAGAACATGGACATTCTAGTGGACAGAGGATCAAGACGGATTCATATTACCGTGACTGTCAAAATAAAACTACTAAGTCCCTAGAAGAACCAAAGAAGCTGCTGTTTACTTTTGAGTGTGGGCGTGTCCGGCAGGTTCCGGCTTCACTGTCAAAAAGTGGTCGAGAGTAGTTTAGCTGAAGGGAGGCTCCGTAGAAAAAAGGCTTTGGATGCACAGATCTACATTATATCATCAGCTTGATGAGCGCAGAGCCAAATACAGTCTCGACCTTGTGAAACGGAAGAGCAATGACGAGATGGTTGTCGTTTTTCCCTCCTTTCGATGATTGCATTACCTGGTGGATACGTTCCATGAGTCTGCTCTTTTGTTTGTTTGTTGATGTTTTACAGGAAGCGCTCTCTTTGTCCTCTGGTGATGTTAAACAAACTGCCGGCACTGTGAAGCCATTCAACTGCACTGCTGCCAACCCTGATTGGCCTTTTCTGGCCCTGCTCATGTTATATAAAATAACTCAGACGATACGAGTTTGTGGAAATGACTCGTAACTGATGAGCGTGGCTCACTGAACAATCCGTGTGGAGAAGGAGGGAGCTCCATTACGGAATGAGACAGAGACAAAGCAGACGTGAATCTCTTGTCTCGTCTCCATGCTTCACTCGCGCCGTTATAAAAGACGTCTCTGTCTCCTCGCTGCTCCCCTTTGTTTCTTTGTTGGCTTATTTATCAGGCCTTGCCCTTGTACAATCATTCTGTGGTTACAGGAATGCCGTCGGGTGCACAAAGATCCCGACATTTGCATTTTGGTCGCTTGTAAATATTTGATCATTCAGGAATCGGAGCTGGTGTGCTTTGCCGGGGTACGTCTGGCACTGTCCTGAATCGCAAATTGGCGCGTCCTCAAACACTCGTGAACACAGAAACCCAACAACAAATGCCAGCACACTCGGCGCGGCTGGTGTTCTGTTTGCCTAATAGCATCGTTGCCAGATGGAGGGGATTTTTATTTTTATTTTTTCCCTTTACGAGAGAGGGCGCGCTGGGAGAACACGGGGAGTTCAGAGACATCGCCAAAACTCCAGCGATTAGCACGTTAGCGGGCAGGAGCGCGGGGGCTGTGCCGAGGGGCTGCAGGCGGCCGGAGGGCCTCTCATTTAATGCACAGAGCCAAACGAACCGAATAACAAAAAGAACTTGTATGTAAACAAAAGTGAAGCTGGAGAAAAGACGAGAAGGAGGGAGAGGTGCAGGTGAACGGAGCTGAAAGCCATCGAACCCCAGAGAGCCGGCGTGGGTGGCTGAGAGCTGCAGGGAGAGGGTGTGTGTGCGTGTGTGCGTGTGTGTGTGCGTGTGTGCGTGTGTGTGTGACAGAGGGTGGTGGCGGTGTTGGCGGGGGGTTGGATGGTTTTTGGTGCGTCATTAATCAGCAACACCTCCCCTGACACTGTCTAGACAGCCGTCTGAGAGCTGCCCTGCTCGGCTGCGCTCCGCTCCCCCTATCAGCTCCACACCTTTCTTCCCCCCCACCCCCACCTTCATCCGTCTGTCTATCTCTTTCTCTCTCTCCCTGCTCCTTTCTGTCTCCAGCTCTCTGTTTCTTCTCTTTATCTCCACGATTCTTTCTGCTCCTCTCCGTATCTCACTCGCCTTTCTTTATAATCTTTTCTTCTCTCTCTCTCTGTCTCTCTGTCTCTCTCTCTCGATCCATTTCAGTTCCCCTGATCTTTTACTCCCCCTCCTCTCCAGGTCTGCCTCATCAGTGATGGCTGACTATTAAAGAGCGGCAGCTAATTGAAACAAGTTACCTCTGATGACAACTCGTCACGATACCAATGTGTGTGAGTTTGAATAGAAATGTGGGGAATGAATGAGCAGAGCGTGACTCGCACTGTCCGAAGAGTTAATTGAGGTGAAAATCTGCTGTGGTGGACAATCTTTTTTTGGCTATCACATTGCACTTGTGCAGGAGCGGGTCAGAGACCATCCACTTTGTTCTGTTTCCACAACACTTGTGAATTTAGAGTAACCTCGAAATCCTCTGTAGATAGTTACCAGTCAGAACATTGTACAAAAATGTCCTGCTTTGTATTGACCCAAAACAACCTTCTACAAAAAGCCTGAAGACATAAACTTCATATTTGAGTGTTTGTATGTATCGCAAATTGTTTAGTCATCACAATACTCCATCACAATATTTAATATTGCATGTTCGTTTAACATCATGCAGCCCTAAACTTAACCCTTTGCATTGGAATACTTGTGTGTGTGTGTGTGTGTGTGTGTGTGGTTTTCATTATAAAACCAAACAGCACCCACCAGTGGTCCAACATGAAAACTATATAGTTTTCAGTCTTTCTACTCTTTCCATTTAAACTGACATCGTTTTCAAAATGTTTCTGTGTAATCATGAAACTTTCCTGAAACAAAAAAAAAAAAAAAAAGATTTGTTTTAACTTAAAAAGGTTCAAGTTTACTGAAATGAATGCAGAAATGTTCAGTTTCCTGAGAAACAGTTAAACACATCGATCTTTAATCCATGTTAAGTTTTACTACATTTTAGCAGCTGGTTTCTGAGCATTCGTATTTACAGTGACCAGGGCGACCAGCACTGAAAAGTTTTGTGTTGCTTCACTTTGTATTTGGTCATTCGATGTGGTCACATTGAATCCCTGAACATGCAGCCCGTCTCGCCCATCAGGCCGCGCTCATCCCTCAGTGGCTCGTTGACACCGGGACGTCTGCGTGGTCGGACTGCGTCCCACTGAAATCCAATCAAAGCAACACAATCTAAGGTCAGCTGTAAATGGGGTCAATACTGAAGTCCGGAGAGTGATGGATGAGACGGAGTGAGGCGGCAACCTGTGACTGCAAAAAGAAACGCAAGGTCACAAATAGACCAAACAGAAAAATACATCAAGAAATAGACTGAAATAATTGTTTAATCTTTGAAATCAATTTACTTAACCTTTCTACTTCATTTCTATAATGATTGTTTTAGAGCTGAAACCTCAGATTGGATGAATGGTATGGTGCATTGCTTTATTCACCATCGCCTGCCTTTAATATGGATTCTTAATAAACCAGGCCTGTCAATAAGTTTAGGAATTTCTTTTTTGTAAAACAATGATGACCTGCTCTGAATGATTGTTTCATTTCACAACCAGCTACGATATATAAAAGTTAATAAAGTTTCAAAGTTTAAATGTAACTGTTTGGCTCTTGTTTGGTAGGACGGAGCAAAGTTGTGTCTGCTGGTGGTAAATGTTGCAGATTCCTGCTTTATATTAAAGAAATTGTTAATATTCCATGTTAAGATGTTGATCCCTGATGAGTGTCTTTAACAGGTGTTTTTTCAATGAGAATATTGATTTGTTGCTCTCCTGATAGTTCAGTCTGAAGTGGGAAGATTCGCAACCTTTTCTCTGCCATTACTTTAGTTTGGCAGAACCTTTTTGGAAAAATTGCTTTTTTCCCCCCCGTTTCCATGGAGACGGAGTCTGAACATTTAAGGCACGTTTCCACTGCACAAAAAGTGCAGGACCAGAGCGCTCTTGACCGCTCCGGTCCGGTTTTCTACCTCAAGAATTGTTCCTAAACCTGAAAGGACCGCTCTAGACTGGAAAGGTTTTCGCTACGCCAGCGTTGAGGTACTCAGGACACTGGAACGGGTCTGATATCGCGGACCGTCTGCTTATTGATCACATCACACCCTCAATATTTAAATATGTCGACTGTGTTTGTACTGCAAATCCTGTGTTCGTTCCGAGACAGCGCAGGCTGGCCGGCCGCACAAGCCAGTCTCCGCCGGTCCGCAACTTTGCACTTCCCAAGAAAGTGGCACACGGAATGCGGGGCACACCGTGTGTCTCGGCCGAAACGTGGAAGTTGCAGACCGGCTCCGACCATCACCGCGGCCGGCCGGCGTTCACTCTCTCACAACCAACACGGGAGTTGCAGCTGCAGCTCTGTGGCTGCAAAGCGAAGTTTGTAAACAACAACAGAGGATTCATGAGGTCCAGTTCTGCCGCCCCGTCACATATCTGCCGAGCTCTCAGCCCCGCCTACATTTTAACCTTCCCACTTGCGGTGGAAACGCGGTCCAAATTTTGGGCGGCGTAAGCTTTGCTGTAGCACTCCTCTCCGTTCCAGTCCGTTCCTGCACTTAGTGCGGTGGAAAAGTTCCATTACTTCAACCTACAACCTGCTACAACCTTCATGGCTCCGACCACAGTTGTGGTATAAACGGAGCCTCACACGGGGCGACTACAGTATTGTTTTATTGGAATGAGGTCAAGAGGCCAACTTAAGTCACTCTCGTGTGTCGTGTTCCACCATTTCCAACCAAACAGGAAGTCAGTAGATGATTGGCCTCCTCAAAGTGGTGGTTCCATCCAGGGCAACATTTGTCTGGACTTCTCGTGGTTCATGGATCATTTCTTCACTCCATTAAATCTGTTTCCTCTCGTCTTCTTTCTTCCAGGTTTTATATGCCCCCCAGGCCAGGGATCGCTTCACCGCCCCCTCCTTCATGCAGCGCGACCGCTTCAGCCGCTTCCAGCCCACCTACCCGTACCTGCAGCACCAG
>OMNM01040346.1:0-18347 GCA_900302745.1 Parablennius parvicornis
ATCAACGTGCCGATCGGTAGTTAATCCACTGCCAGGTTGGTAGCAGTAGGAATATTTCTCCAAGGTTTACCAGCTATCTATTGCCTTGAGCAGCATCCAGTGTCTGAAAACCACAGGGCGAGTGACAGAATTGGCACCAGTATAGCAAAGACCCAGTTTAATACCATCAGAGGTAGTTCTGCCGGGACTGAACCCTGTGCCGCGATATCTTAGGGAGGGACTCGGCCAGCCCTGCTTCAGATTACCCCTGACCTCACTTACTCTTCAGCTCTTTTATTTTTGTTTCATTTACTTTTCTTTATTTCTCTCTTATTGCCTGTTTCACTCTTCGGTAGCCTCACTGTGTGCTGCCGATCTAACACATGAATCATATGAGTCATTTGCTTCTGCTCCATTTTCTCCATATCTTAAAGATTCCTGCGTGTCCTCAATGTCTATTTCTCCCCCTCACCAATACTCTCTGGAGTTCATCTTCATTCATGACCCTTTCTTCTGCTTCTGCTCTACCATGTTAATGTCCTGTCATCGGGAAAGCCAATTAGAAAGGTGGAGGAATAAAATCCATCTGAGACTTGACTCTTGATTTAGCTCACATCAGTGGTTCAGAACATTTATTAAGTTGTTGTCCAATGGCCATGAACAGGGTTGATCTGTCAATACTTTAACACGGGATCAAACCGCTCATCTTGTCAGTGATGGATGACCTGCCCTGCATCCTGTCATCAGAATATGTGTGCCTGCATGTACAGACAATTCTTCAGAAAATTTTACATCACATGTGCTCTTTGATTTATACAGATTCTTGTTGATTTCTTTGTATTCCCTGAGATGAGTGTGTATTTCCTACACACAAACTCAAACAGCTCTGGCTTTAGGGTGTCTGCAGTAGAATCCACAGATGCCAGTAAAGTTGTCTGAGTTGAAGCAGATTCCCTTCTACATCTCGCAAGACCTTGGGACAAGATAACCAGGCTGTCTATCCAAGCAGAACCAGGACAGTGAGCTCTGAACCGCCTGTAGCTTTATTATTGTTATTTTGGGTTAGGTAACTGAAAAAATACCATAGTGGGCATCTCTGTCTGTATTATTGATCAGTGTGTTTTATAGATGAAGAATAAGTATAAAAAGAGGATGAAAATAGATAGTCGTTTGACAGTGTGATGAATGACACAGGAATTGGGAGGAGGGATTGTCACAATGGGAATCTCCCATTTGTCTTTCAACATCAGAGATCGGGCTGTCTAACTGACATTTTTATGACTTCAAGGGTAAAAAGGAAGAAACTGACTCACAACCGGAATAACAACTATAAGATGTTAAGTGTTTTTTACTGGCTCAAATGTACGCACAAATTGAAAAGATCAATTCCAAGGATGGATAGTTTGGAAAATGTTAAGTAGCAACAATTACTAAGTAAGCACAGTAACACAGAGTCTGTGAGAACACTGAAAAGGCAGTTTTCAATCGGAAAATGTGGCATTTTAATGGGAATATGCTTATTTTAAATCCAAAATAGCCCCTTAAGCTTGGGGAAAAAAATGGGCAGCATTGAAGGAGAATATATTTACATGTAAATGATTGAGTGTTTTGTTAAAGCCTCCCAAAAGACTGTTCCAGTTCAGTTGCAGAGCGGCAGCACATGGGCAGACAGACCATTGTGCTCAGGTCTACTTCTATTTGGAGTGACTGTCCTTGTGAAGCCTCTCTGATGAAACAAACAAACAAAGCTGAATTGCAATTTAGCATGAAGCTGTGCTTCAGCCAGATATGATTGTCATCATGATGTGATGAGAATACAAAAGGTAAAAGACAACAATGAATTGCTTTAAGAGATTAGTCCCTGCAGCCCCTAGTGTTTCCTGTAATATTTTGAAAAATATCATGGAATCAAAAGAAATGAGAGGAAATCAAAATCAAAACTGTGAAGTTATCACAATAAATAACCTTAAATGTTTTTTTTTGTTTTAAATATCACATTCTTGAGTCTATTTTAACCATATCATGGACTTCCCCTCAGTTTATGGTGTGTACAGTCCAATGTAAAGTAACTAGTTTAGTAATCTAAAGATGTTTTCCTCCTAAACTTACAGCTTAACAGAAAAATGCTCCAACGATTTGCAAAGAAAAATAATTCTGTCTCTGTCTATTAGGTGTACTGTTAGCTGCTGCAAGATAGTAATTCAAACTCTAATTACTTACTAAGGCAAAATTTCAGATGGTTCAAAGTTGGTGATGCATCAGAATTTGTTAAATTTCATGCCCAATCAGTGATGTGCTGCTCTCCTCCCCGCACCCTCTTCTGCTCAAGTTGCTGGGTCAGTGTGAAAACAGCATTAGAAGCCAGTGTTGGTGTTCTTCGTCTCTTCCTGTAGCAGTGGGAAGTGACATTTGCGTGGGTACAGGTGCCTTGTAGGCATAAAACAGCTATTTTTCATCTGTAAATAAGGCAGGAACAACTGTGCCGGGTGACATCTTGAAGCACAAATCACACTAATGCGCCATATCGCTTTAATATAAATGCATCACGTTAGCATTTTAATGTGCTGCTGTTAATATGTTAATGGTGACAGCCTTCATGAATTATCTTATTTAAACATCTTTTTTTGAAGAAAACATTTTGTATGCAAATTAATTAAATGCCAAACTAAGCTTTAGTGCTAAACCGTCTCAACAGAAAAACACGAGAAAGCATTCAACCACAACTGACCAATAGCTGTAAACAAATTATATATACTATATAGGATCAGCTCATCGAGATGCATCATTTCACGTGATGAAACAGTCAGGTGTTATTTGGTATCTTGACTATCCAACTTTTCAAATTGGTTTGTGTCACGTCTGCTAAGTCTTGTTGGGTTTTCTCTGTAAAAGTGCCCTCAAATGACTTTGTTGTATTTGGCGCTATATAAACAAAATTGCATTGAATTGAACAGAAACAGTAGCTGCCCTTAGAAAACGTTACAGAGAGGACATTAGCCACTACACCAGCAGTGACTGCACAGATGTCAGCTTAGTGGTTTCTGGTCTCCATAGTTTTCACCTCACTCTATTGTAAAAGCAGCAGACAGCTGCATCCTAACACACAGTCAAGGTTAAACACAGCCTCCCATAAGGCTGAAAGACACTGTCCCTTTTTCCTGATGCTTTTTTAGCTCCTTCTTTCCTCTCCTGATAATTAAAATCAAAAAGCGACTTATTTACCAGAAAAAAATTTAATTATTGTCAAAGAACAAAAAGATATTATACATCTTGAGTGAGACACAAAGAAGGAACATTTTGCTCAGCTTGAAGTAGCCGTGACTGAAAAAGGTACTGCAATCAGTTATTAGGCTGTGCTCGCTGACCTTTATATTCCAGCAGGTTTTATTTATTTATTTATTTTTTTAGCTCCTTTATCCCTCCCTAAAGAATATTTGAGCTGTGCTGTTATTTTGAGAGTGTCCTTGTTTACCTCATTGACTGAACATGGCCAATTCTTGCTGGTGAACTAGTGGACGACTGAACAGGATCGAGATGTGTACTTGTACTGTTTTTGTTATTTTCGAAGGAAAGAAGCACCAAGGTCATCTCTGTGTTGTGAAGTAAAGCTTTCCATGTATTGTCTGTCTCTCTGCTTTTAATTCACTTCTCTTCTCCCTGCCTCTTTTTATTTCCCCTATGCATGCTGTTTCATTCATCTTGTCACTCTCTCTTTCAGCCACCATCGCTGTCTCGTCCAGTCTTGGACTTTTCAGCTCATCTCTCTCTCCCAGTTCTGAATGAATTCCCTCTCCCGGCCTTTCTTTATCTTCCCTCCATCATGGCACCTTCCCCATCTCGCCTTTGCTCGCCCTCCCTTACGGATCCATCCTCATCTGTCCTCATCTTCCTTCATGACCTCCTGTCTCTCCCTCCGTTTCTCCCTGGAGTGACTGGCCACATGCTAATGTGTTTGTAGATAGTGCACGATGACTTAGAGAGGCCATTAGTACTGACTGCCAATGGTGGAGTGTGCGTATGTGCATTTGTGTGTGTGTGTAACTGTATCCAGATAGACTTTTAAACAGAACTCGTATGTATGTATTCTTACCGGCTGTTTGACTGTGTTTTACGTATTAGTGTCTACCTTGCGATAGTTCTATAAAATATGTACATGTATGCAAATGTGCGTGAGTATCTCTATGTGTGTGTGTCTCTCTGTGTGCATTCAAGCATTAATAATGCAGGCCAGTTGATCACACTGAATGATTGATGACAGAGGTCATGGGAGCTCATGGAGGATCACACTCAGAAGAGAATGTAAAAAAAAAACCTGGGTAGCATCACACAACGTCGTTGTGCCACAGCGATGTGTACATCCAACAGTGGCTCTTAAATTTGGTTTTTAGTAAATGCTATATCCTGAAAACGTATCAAACATGATGTTTTGGATATATTTGAATGTTTTCAACATGTCAGTCGTCAGTGTTTTTTTTGTTCACTTTTACAAATGAGATTCTGACTTGAGGCTTCAATCAATGCACGCAATGTAATGCTTTATTGATCTCCTCTTCGAACGTGTGATCACAGATGAGTAGCGTGCAGAGGAGTGACAGATCCCGGTGATTGACGTCATTAAGCTCAATGCGCGATGCCCTTTTCAGGAAATCCTTGCTAGTAGGAAGCAAAATGTCAGCGTACGATTTTTTTAATAACAGCAGCTGCAGTCGGTGTAGGCGTTCAGGTGTCTGTCCGACCAGGAGACACGGAGGCAGCCAGGATGACACTTTTTGCTGTCACTCAGGCTTTTTTTTTTTTTTTTTCCTGTGCACTTGCATGCATGTTCATCTGTCTGTGTAAACACTTTGCGTACCGATGCACCTCCTGCTTCAACGCTGGCAGCAGGCGTACTGCAGAGAGCCGTCCTATAGATGTGACAAAGGCCCCCACGCGCTGGAGGGAGCTTCTTCCTCTTTCTCCTTGGTGCATAGAGCCGTGGAGCGCGGGGCCGGGATGAGATGTGAAGTGACAGCTGACTGTTGCCTGCAGAGAGAGCTTCTTACGAGGATCACACAGCTCAGAGGAGAGAGGCTTTCCTGACCTCCTTCACTACATTAGGCTCCCCTACATTTTTGGTATTTGTTGGTTGAATTGGAGTTGGACTTTGTGGCATCAGTATTGTTGGTGGAGATTTAAGAAGTGTGCTGCTAAAATAAGGTCTTCTTCATTCATTTTCATAATTATCTATAATCACTGCTACTTATAAAATAGCATTGCCTAATCATGTTTACGTGAAGTGATTGTTGGCATGTGTGGCTTTTAAAGTTCATTGAAATCATCTCCAAACCTTTGCCTATCAAGCTGTTTCATGCAGTGTGATATCCCGTTTGCAATCCTCCTATCACTGAAGTTATAAGATTGGTAATGGCATGTATTTTTTTTAAGATATAACATGATAACTACATTATTATTACCTCTTGTTTTCTTTCAGGTGTTCAACACCTACTCCAATGAGGACTATGACCGGCGTAATGAGGAGGTGGATCCTGTGGCTTCCTCTGCCGAGTATGAATTGGAGAAAAGGGTGGAGAAACTGGAACTCTTCCCGGTGGAGCTGGAGAAAGGTGAGTCTAAAAAGATCCTAATGATTTCGTTGATCCTCTCCGGCTCTCATCACAACTCAAAGCTCGAATCTCCGTCCATTAACAAGGCGCAGAGTTATTTTTAGACTCCTGAAAACACATTTTCTGTGTTTTTCCTCTGTCGCCGAATTGCAGTTGACTAGAAATCCCCTTAGATTACACTAAAAAGCATGAAAGTGCACAGCTTGTCCTAATTCCCCAGCATGAGCTACAAAGGGGTGATATGGCGTCTTTCCCACTTGTCTTGTCCTGTTGAGATCTCACTGCTTTGAGTCCCTTTACATTGTAGAATTCCTCCATCCTTTCCCTGTTATATAACAGCTTCTGAATAATTGATGCAGGATGGGAAAAGGACGAGGGGATTTTCCTATTTATGTGATTGCCAGCTCACGTTTTATAGGTAGATATTCTTCCCTACTTAAATTTTCTTTCTTACTATTTTCTCATGTTATTTTATTTTTAGTGTTTGGTCGATTTCAGTTTTCATTTCATTACAAAGCTTAAAAAAATAAACTCCAACCACTTGCTTCAAAATACACAAATAAACACATTAATCGCAAGTTATTTGTATTTCCAGATGAGGATGGCCTGGGGATCAGTATTATCGGGATGGGTGTCGGTGCGGATGCAGGCCTGGAGAAACTGGGCATCTTTGTCAAGACTGTCATTGAGGGTGGTGCCGCTGAGAGAGACAGCCGGTAAGAGCAGCTTTTCTTTTTTGCTACCGAGCGCACAAAGTCACTCCGCCGGCAGCAAATTCAAAAAAGCCCGGAAAGATCAGTGTGCTGGAGAAAAGATGGAGGCAACAGTTAATCAGCTATGTTGTTTCCGCCACAAAGACACCACGCACTCGCGCTTGCACACAGTCACACACTGTCCCTGTCAGATTTAGCAGCAGGAGTTCAGATTGAATCCACCAAGAGAAGCACAGTGCCGGTCTGTGTGTATGTGACATGTATGACAAAAATATTTCACGTTTTCTGCTTTTGTATTTTGTGCCATTTTCCTTGCAGAAGAAGCGTTCGTCTGCAGACTTGGTGGTTCACACAGTGTTTCTATCCTTGTCCCTGGATGAGGCATTTGTGTGTCTTTGTGCATTATAAAGCGCGATCACTGCAGAGTACGCACTCAGCCAAGAAGAGGGTAGATGACACAGTCTCAGCAGGAAAGTTGTGGTTTCCTGCCTGCGATCTGAAAAAATATCTGAGAGTGTACTGTGCAGTTTTCTCTATAACCAAATTAAAACCTAATAGGCGGCTCCGCTCAGTGAAACAGCCAGCACTCTAATGCTTTTCATACAAACTTTAATGCACCGGGGCTTATTTGTGCTAGGTGTGTTTTCATTTGGGATTAATCTTCTCTTTTATGTTGCAGCTACTGCTGCCATACGACAGTGAGATTAGATAAAAAGCAGAGAGAGACGGAGGTGGAGGAATCAGAAAAGCTCATCAGTTCTAAGATGACAAGTTTCCGTGACTCCAAAAAATCTCTGGAGTGGGGGAGGTCGGTATATTAAAAGTTGAAAAACATCTGACAAAGGCTGAAGCTCAAGTTCATTAAATCGGTGTACCTGCCCCTCTATTCTAGCAAAATAAAATAAAAAAAAACAGCTTTGAATGTTACTGGAGCCCAGTTCACTGCATTTGTCCCTGTGTAGATGCTGTTGTGTTAATAAATAATGAGTCAGTGGCTGAAAAGACAAGACATTTCTTCTTCTTGCTTACGTTTTTGTCAATGCTGTGAGCTTAGTGAGTCTAGTTTAGTGAGTTTATACACACACTCTTTAATAGTCACACATTAAAATTATCTATACAACCTTGTGTTATTCAGCTTTTCCATGTTTATATCTTAGTACATCTGCCCTCAATTTGTCTGCGTTTTCTCAATAGTCAGGGTTGTTGTGGTGACGTCTTTGTGAACTATGAGTCAGGACCATATATTTACAGTCGCTTTTTCAAAGCCCGATAGGGGACTGCTCTTTATTCCTGCTTCCTGTCTGTATCTGTAATGTCACTGAGCCATTAAAGCCATGAAAAAAAAATCTACACAAGTTGAATTAATGCAAAGTGATGACTCAGAATATAAATCATAAATATGGATGATTGTACTCTACGAAATGAAAGAAATCACATTTGCATTAAGGCATCGGAGCTCCATGTTTCTAAGGAAGTGGACTTCCTCTTTTGAAAAGTTTGTCAAATATTTTTCTCAACGGATGGATTTAATTAAATATGGTGAAAATCTTACTTTAAAAAGTAATATACTTGGATAATTGTGCCGAATGTAGAAATATCATGAAGTTTTTGAAAATATTAGGTTAAAAAGTATGTGAACAATCATATGAAAGTTATGCAACTTCACTGTGCTAATCTTAGCCGCACTGCATTTTTATTGTGTCGCTCTTCACATGGGAGAAATTGTGGATTGAAGTGTTATGGTGGCAAAATCCACCATGCAGTGAGGAGTGATGACTCTGAGACTTCAAACGCAGTGAAAATCCTTCCACTTCTCACTCTCAGTGATGCTGACTTCTTCAACTTCTCTATTTGCAGCTGACCTCTTCACAAACTTTAGCAACTCCATAAATAAGTTTAGATCAGATAAATGCTTTATAAACTTTATATTTGGTTGTGCTGGAAATGATACAATAAAATTGATGATTTTTGATGATCGTTTAAGTCAATGGTCAGCAACCTGGAGGTCCAGGACCCCGTGGAGGCTGAATTACATCACAGGTTGATTGAAAGAAAGACTTGGCTGTGGCAGGTGGATGTTGGTTGTGATTTGCATTCACTGACATCTTCTTGTTGGAGTATCCTCATTGTAGAACAACCAGCTTTGACCATACAAAGCTGCATTAAGACGTTTAAAGCCGTGAAGGTCAGAAACTGACAGACATCCTGCTCACTGTCTGTCAGACTGACATGTCTCTATAAATCCACAAGACAGCTCTGGTTGATGTGTCTACTGTCACCGTGGCATTAAACCCACTCAGGGAACTGATGCATGTTTTTAAAGACTGAGATGGAGTAAATATATAGACCTCATTTTTGCCACGAACAAAAATTTAATTGAAAAAAACGGTATAACATTTTTTATGGTAAGAATACACAGTTGAGTTGAGGATTGTAGGAACCCTGCATTTTGAAGTGGAACCTATTGAAAACACTTCAGGCATACTATTTTACCCTCTTCTGTGTTATCTTTTGACCATCAATCTCAAAGAAATCCATCTATTTCAAGTGCTTGTAGAAGTGCAATTGTACATCAAGTACTCTTTTATTAATGACTGTCCCCAAAATCCCCTAACATATAATCCCTACCTTATAATTTTCATTCTTTTTAGATGGTGCCTTCAGGTCCTTCAGCTGTTCCATCATGCAAATCAAGAACAATTGAGTTAAAAGGCCTTCATTCGCCCTTCTTTCTATTATGGATATTGATAACTGAAAAAGTCCGGTGTTACTACATTCTGTGTTTAGAAAATTTATCAAACTTTACTGGCTCCGTGAACAAAACAGGGTCTTTACAGTTGAGGTCAAAATGATCTTTATATTCTGCCTTCAAGTCCTGAAATATTATATGGCAGGAAGAGCCTTTTTTTTTTTTTTGCTAAACAATGAGTGCTGGTTTTTGTTTTATTCATATGTTGCAGAAATTATTCAATAGCTGGATTCAAAATATCTCTGTCTGTTTTTTATGCAAATTTCAAGTGGATTTAAACTGAATATTTAGTAAGGAGGTTTCTTTTAAGTGATTTGCTCACGATTCCCTTATAATGAATACTAAGTCAGGGGTTTCTTTCCAGGCCACAAACTTGCACAATCCCATCGAGTCAAGAGCAGAGCTGAAATGTCGGATGTTCTGTGGCTCAGGGCGAAAGGCTCGCCGGCCTCCGCGTCCTCGTTAGCCCTCCTCCTTTGTTTTGAGCCTCATCTCTTCTGTCTCTGGGCTGTGCAGGAGTCTGCAGCCATCGCAGCGGGAATTTGTGACCCAAACAAAAGTCTAACACTGTAGTAATTTTGAAAATAATGTGAACGTGTACATTATTGCAGTTTGCTATTCCTCTTTTTGCTCCGTGTAGACTGTGAACCCTCTTGTAAATAGACAAGCAGGGTTCCTTTTGATTTCTTGACTGTATAATTTACAAAAAAATGCACAATGAGCATTTTTTCCCCCAAGATGATTTAAATTTTCAGTGTCTGGCAGGTTTCCACTCTTTGTGTGTTTTTGACTTTGCTATGTTACAAATATGTGAATCTTGTCTGTCTACTGTGGAAGCAAAGCTCCAATTCTCTGCTTTCTACCAGTTCTTAATTGTTTTTATGAGTATAATTTTTTCAGAGTGTGTCCTATGATTTTTATTTATTAATTTTTGTCTTCCAGGATTAAGGTGAATGACCAGATCGTAGAAGTGGACGGGACGAGCCTCGTGGGTGTAACCCAGAGCTTCGCTGCCTCCGTACTCAGGAACACATCTGGAGTTGTCCGGTAAGATTCACACACAAACTGAAACAAAGACTATTGCAAACTAAAACTTTGGGCCGTCTGAAGCCACAATAAAACATACTGAGATAATGTAAATGGAACAGTGATGCCAGTGACCCACATAAGTATTAAAAGATTGAGATGTCAAAAAAAGAATACATTGAGAACCAAAAATATGATGAGGATTTTGTATGAGTACATTAATATGTAAGGGTACATTGAGTTGACTGCAATAATACAATGCATGACATGAAGCAGGGCCTCTGCTCTTTAAATTCTTCTTCAATCAGTGAGATCTGAGTTAGAATACCAAGTAGAGTAATCCTGAATTCATTCAGTCCTGCTGTCATTGTGCAAAGGTTGCAAAACAGCCCCTTTAGCAGCCACTCGGCGAGAAACACAGTATGTGACGAAAGTCTTGTGTATTTGACAGTTGAGCAGTTTTTGGCAGGGGGGCTGCTTAGAGCACACACACACACACATACACACACACACACACACACACACACACACACACACACACACACACACACACACACAGCATGGCAGGAAGGGTTTAATTTGGATTGCCAGGACTGTCCTTGGCAACATCGCAAGACTCGGCTTTCAATTGATTCGTGATGTTGGCATTCCTTCTATTTTTTTTTTCTTCTTCTTGGTATGGCTTATTGCTCTGCTTTAATACTTCTATCCACCGCTTGTCCCCCATTGCGTTGATTTCATACCTTGTTTCATGTTAGATTCATTTTTACACGGCAAGACATTTGTTGTTAAATGATCCAAAGTCATCTGTGTGGATTTCTCCTTCGATAGTATTGCTGGTGCGGTTATGTCGGTAGCACAGGTAGCAGAACAAGAACATGTTGGCTTGACAAGTGTTATTTGCTAAACTAATATTGACAATGGTGATTTTACACATACCAGGATGTGAGTATATACTGTAGGTGAGGCAGCCTGAAAAGGATCCCGTGTAGCACCTGTTCATCCATGCAGCAGGTATAAATACATTTACATGTGATGGAAAGAATGGCCAGCAATAAAAATGAAAATATACCTGAGTTATCTGTGACATATAAGGAAAAGACATTTTTGAGTCAAAAAGATGACGAATACAAAGGTTGTAATGATAATTGTCACTCCTCACTGTTATTTCCCGGACCAATTTTCACTCGTCCTGCCCCCTGTTCCCTTTCACTCTCCTAGTCTTTCTCTATCATCTCTCACTCACTCCAGCCCATCCTCCTCCTCCTCTCACTTCTCCACCTCCTCCTCTGTAAATCCTTTCCTCACTCTGTCTGATCACCAGAGGTTTTATGGCCAACTGTCCCAGATTTGCTATTTTAGCTATATTTAACCCTGACTTCCAGCAGCAAATCATCCAGGTTTATACTCTGAATAACAGAAAACTCTGGTAAACGGCATACATTACATTGAAATATATACAGGAAGTATTTGTATTTTGTTTGAATTTGTGACCTTTGGTTGCATTATCATGCGGGGTTCGAGCTGTAGATCTGATTAGCCGTGTAAAGTAACATTTTTGGCTATAAATATACTTGGATTAATTTACACTACTGATATGAATTGTATATAAATGGTCTAAAAACCAATATCCAACTTCCCCCACAGAGGAGCTTTCATAGATTTACAAGAAGAAAAAAAAAGTGGCTGCATTGTTGTGTTTTTGTAAAAGTCAGCAAATCCCATAAAAAATACCAACTAAAGACCCGCTAATTGATCCTATTAACACTTATTGTTTATGTTTTTACAACCAAAGCCAAAAAGAGCTTACTTCTTGGTGCCACAGAGCTCCATTGTTGTCCAAAAACTATTTAAAAACATGCCAGAGAGTATACACTGCTGCATTGCCTGAGAGGTTTCCTCAATGAATATGACTGCTCATCTTAAGCCAGATTTTCATGTTTCCCAGACAAAAGATGAGTAATTGGTATTACATCTCTTGTTGGGACATAAATTCTGTAGTCTTACAGTCGTGCAGTGACAGGTGTTTGCCTTATTGATGATCACAACTAATAGAAATACTGTCGACAATGTTCTAAAGATCAATGCATGATGTTGCTCAAAACGAAACACAAAATAAGTCGGTTTACAAAAAAGGCAACATTATGTTGTATAAGATCTGCGTTCACTGCCGGTGCCTTCAGGAAATAAATAAACAGACTATACCGCTGTTCGATTAGCATTTATATGCAGTGAAAAAGTTGGGTGTGGAAGTAGACATAGAATATGGACGAGGTCTATTATATCTGGTGTAGCTTTGATCATCTCATCATTTTCCACTCGCATTTATACAGATTGCCGCTAACTGGTGCTCGTAGCATCAGTCATGCTGTGTAGTGAGATGACGGTCATTAAATCTCCGACGCTGTCAGGAGATTATTTCAGACCGTCTTCAATTGTGTGACAGTGACAATGGCTGTCTGCCGATCGCTCTCACTGTACGACATACGCCACGATCAAAGATGTCACTATGATTGCTTGTGTTTCCCATGGAAGGCTCAACATTCCACTCTAGATTTGATTCTGTTGGTGTCCCTCAGTGAGGACCAGACAGTTTTTATGCTGTTCAACTTGTTTGATTCTCCGAGTTTGATTTCTTTTTGTTGTGGACTTGCATCATACTGCTTCTTGTAAATTCTATTATTAGCATTACTAACCTTTTGCAGGATACTTATTGAAATACTTTTGAGAATAAATGTCATTATTGCGTGGGGAAAAATGGTATTATTAAAAAAAAAAAAAAAAAAATCACCTAAAAATGCAAGCAATCAAGTATTTTTCAGTTAAAAGCACCTAGAAATGACTGTTGTATGTAGTGCTATATCAATAAAGTTGAATTGAATTGAATTAATTAATTGTGGTAGCAAACATTTTTCCATATTTTGAAGAAATAGTTAATCAGAGCAAAAGAACTAATCAAAGCAGTGTTTGTCCAATTATTTAAAGCAGATGTTGTAGTTTTCCTAAATCCTCAAAACTCTCCTTATGCTTCGCCTCTCAAAGTGAAGCACTACTGCTTCAGTGGTTAGAAACAAACATAAACTAGTTTGTAAATGAGGTACGTAACAGATATGGTCATCTGACTCATGAAGGGTTACAGATTGTCCTTCTTCCTTACAGCATCTTGGGAATTTAAATAATAATAAATAAAATATTCCATATAAGTTGTCTGTAATAATTGCCAGATAATCTCTTCTTCGAATCTCATCATGGCACATGAAGCATTCTTAGAAAAAGATATATTAGAAGAGGAGGAACTATGATAGAGAGGCCATCCTCACAGTGTCTGATCAGTCATATCTGTTATGTGTGAATTGGTGCTGACATCCCCAAACGCCTGTCATCCCAATGTTACCTCACGTAGCAGACACATGTCCCACAGCGTTTCTCCCACCATCCCTCTCACTGTATCCTCGTATCGGCTGTCTTTTTCGACGGAGGCTCAAAAATCGAATATTTTGTCCCCTCGGGTTCCTGCGTTATTCTGTGTCTTAGCACAACGTCTGAGGCAATTAGAGTAAATGGAATGAATTTGCGCTGAAGCTTTCTGCCGTTGAGCGGAAACGGCTCCCTGTGTGGCCGTCCCGGGTCAGCAGGAGCCGGGTTGAGGATCTCAGACAGACTCCCTGTACATGAGGAGAAGTCCTGTTTCCAGGTCACCTCCTCCACAGACCTCCACGCTGTCCAAAGCCTCGCTCTAGTCAACTCTATCCAAAGCCTCTCCATCTCTCTCTCTCTTCTTCTTTTTTTTTTTTTTTAACGTTCTCTGTGTCCTGCCCTTCACTTGTTCCTTCACATGTAGATCAAATACGCCTCTCTGCTGGAGCGTAAGTCCTTTTCTACATTGCCTTCAGAAATATATGAAAGAGCTCTCGGGAAATGAATTCACTTGATTAGGCTCTATCTCGAATCCACTCTTGCTCTCTTTTTCCATCTTGTTCTCTCTCTCTAACACACTCACACTGTAACAGTGGGTCTGAACAATGCTGAGAATACACACAGTTACTGGGACCTTGATGGACTTGAGATTTCCTTTTGATAAGTCGTATTGATTCATCAACATTATTGCTTTGCTACTTCAGAGCTCATAACAAAATGATTCCTATAATTTTGCTGTGGTTGCTGCCATGTGTTTAGGTTTGATATCCATCCGTCTTTGATCTGACGAATGGTCCTGGTTGTTTTCTTGCTTCCGGTTTGTGCATGGCCATACTTGACTGATGCATTTCATTAGAAACTTGCAAACAGAAATATATATAAAATACGCAATTTTCTGGAAAGCAAGCTATATCTCAGACAAAGTTAATCTTTCAAGCATTTGTAACTGATGTTTTCGGTGGTTTGGTTAAGTATAACTACAGGAGTTAATGGTCACTAACATTTGCGACACAGCCCGTCGTGTTTTCTCTGCCTGGCTAATGGTGTTACTGCCTGGCCTGAGCTGACTGTCTTTTCACATTATTATGCGTGTCCTGTCTCCCAGCCCTGCCCTGATACGTCAGCAAATATTGCTGTCATTGCTGTGTGGCTGTGGGCCTTTGTTGCTCCCAGTCTGTGACCGATGTTGCTGCTTCTTTTCACAGAAACACACAAGACGTTCTCACTCTAATGCAATTCATGGTTGTGCATGTTCTTAGTGGAAATATCACTATAACCACATATTCAAACAGGATTCAATGTACATGCATCTCTTAGTAAAGACATGTTTTTTAAAAAGTAACCTCATAATTGATTATTCACTAAATCAAACTACTCCTCTGCTTTTACAGGTACATGGACACAAATCCGCTTAAATATCTAGATGCACTTCAAGGACTCTAAAAAAAAAATAATTGTGCTGTTGCAGGTTTGTTATAGGCCGGGAGCGGCCGGGTCAGCAGAGTGAGGTGGCCACGCTCATCCAGCAGACCCTGGAGCAGGAGAGGAGACAGAGAGAGCTGCTGGAGCAGCAGTATGCCCAGTACGACGCTGACGATGACGAGGTAACGACCACACGTCACTCTGACCGCGGTACAAGATGAAGGATAGTCTTGAAAGTACAACAAAGGATAGTCGGTGCATTATATGACAGCATATCATGTGTACACATGACAAAAGGACAGCTCATCATCTTCATGACTAAATCATTTAAATAAATTTTATATCAGAATTTGTTTGTCAGACCTCCCATACACTAAATTCCTATGTCAGTTTATTGGATGTCACGAAATGCAAATCAGCTCATTTTTCACGACGGTTGACTGGAGGTTTTTAGCTTATTAACTCCATAAAGCTGACTGACGGGACGCTTTGATGCTGCCGCACAAAAACACTTTCTCTCATGGGCCCACATACTAAGAGGATCCCGTGTGAGCTTCGGTCTTAGAAAGCATCACTCAGCGTTTCCTTCCACGGCTCTGCTGCTTACTCACAGCATGTTTAATCCACCAGACACTCGGCTCATGACCCTGCGATTCCTGTTGTTCCCTCTGTGTGTGTGTGTGTGTGTGTGTGTGTGTGTGTGTGCAAGAATTAGCAGACAGTAGTAGCCTAATGGTATGCAAACTGTATCCTCGCTTTCATACAGAGGCGGTCCTGCTTCCATTTACATTTCATATGTAGGTAAACATGCACTCTGGCATTGCTCTTCTACCGTTTTCATCACTGCTGTCTGTCTTTGATTTCCTGGTGAATGGTGAAATGAGAGTCTTCATGCTTAAGGAACTCCTCGCCAAGCTTCATATGCTGATCTAGGCACTTCTACAATCACGGCGACACACACGCTTCATGTACTGCAACCCTTTAAATTTGCAAGAATTCTGCCCGTGTTCCACCGTTTGTCATCATGTAGTGCTCAGGATACAAAATGAAAGCTCTCCCAACAAATCCACACATAAGAATATACACATTAGAAAAGTTGATTGCATTTGAATTGTTAATCCATACATATAGATCGTGAGCAGCTGTAAAAAAAAAAAAAAAAAAATTGAAACCTGGAGCAACAAAACCACCATAAATTACTACACAAATGGTCGAGTAAACAGTTACAGAGTCATTATATAGATGTGTGGGGGCAGTAAAAAGAGCTCATCAATATTAATATCCCTATAAATAATAGAAGGATTGTGGGTAGGTGGGCGGCTATAGGAGTGGGATTTATTTTTTAATCTGAGGTCTGTGTGGTCTGATGTGACAGTGGCTCTATATTGGTGATGGGAACGTGATCCCAGGGGAAGGCTATACATCACATAGACACTCATTAGTGCATCGTGATTGTGTGTATTCCAACATACATGTGTGCCCACTGTCAGTGGTTCAAGTCGAGAAGGATGAAAACATTAGTTATGCAACATGCACGCTCTGTATTCAGTCTCAAAGTGAGAATGATGACTTGAAGGCATTCATACAGTGTGCATATACTGTACATAAGGTGATTTTCAATCTTTATTATCGGGGATACCAGACTGACAGTCTTTTATCTGTCTTTTGCTGATTGTTGTGTACTCCTGAAGACACTGAAACAGCAAAGGACACAACATGATATTCTACAGTCATTGATGAAAAAGCATCTTATCTTATTGAAAATACAAACTACGTAAACACATTGCACCCTCAATAAAAATGCCCAGAAGCATGAAGCTAATTTCATTCATCCGAAGTGGTCACAGATTTACATATTGCACTAATATTGAGCTGATGATGTCAGTTGACATGAAATTAAAACATCAACCAAACACATCACAGCGTTGGGGAAACGTTTCCTCATTTCATCCAGTCGTCGTCATTATAACTGTTGTGATTGATTATTGAAGTAATAACAGCTGCAGCTCAAGCTCCAAAGTGCGGCCTTGTTTGTTTGTGTCGAAACAGCTCAGACAAACAATGGAGACAAAGTAGCACATCAATCATAAACAAAAACCATTTTCTTCTACGTGCTACACTCTGGTAATTATTCGGCCGCATTGACGGATGTTTTCTGTCGTGGCGGCGTCAACAAAGAGACAAGTTGTAGCACAAACATCCCACGTTCGTGTGTTAATTACATGCAGACATCCCATGTTATCAGACAGCTGAATGAAGTTTAACGTAGTCATGTTGGAGTGAAAAGAGATAATAGTGTACAATTACACACAATATCCGACTGCGATTCCCCCCAAAGAATTGATGCTGTGTTAAAAAATAATCAAGTAAAATAATGTCCTGATCTCAAATCTCATAAAATCTATGATATATTCACTCTGAAGGGTAAACCTATCAAATGCAATGATGTTATTTGATAATAAGTCACTCACATATAAAAGAAGCATTTCAGGGAGCTGCAGCCTCTCATATTCACCAATCTGCAACAAAAAGTGCAGAGAAATTGTGGAGGCATTTCAGAAAAATGTTCCTACATTGTTAAAATGTGATTTATTTCTAAATCTCACCATCTACAGTGGATATTATCATCCAGATATTTGGAAAATTAGGAAAAATTCCAGTGCAGTGAAGACTTTTCAATATATATTTAAAAAAAAAAAAATTCTACAACAAAGACTACTAAGCAGCTGCAGTCCCAAAAAGAAAATAGAAATGGGACATTTATCTTCAAAAACATTTTCAGTAAACATTTCAGTAAACAGGTGTTTTATTGTCACAAAATTCAAAATGAGCTAACATTTTCCATGAGATAAACCACGTTTTCATTTTCAACTTCTGATCTGTTGTTCGTATTATATCATGAAGAAAATATGTTTTTTAGAGATTTGCAAATAATATCCGTCTGTTTTTAATTACATTAAATGCAACATTCCAACTTTTTTAGAATTTGGGTTTCCTGTTTGTCATCTTGTGCTGTCATGGAGCTGCCATTTATTGATTTATTTATATTTTATTTATAACCAATAAACATAAAATTTCAGTCAACTTTGCAATAAAATAAATGTTTTATATCAGCATTATGTTGTCAAAGCTTGCACAGATAAATAAAGCTAAAGCCTGTCACAGTTGCTCCTTTGCCTCCAGCAATCACGGCTCCTTTCTTCACCACTCGCACTCAAGTTAGACATCTTTAGTGTGGATCATCACGTGTTGAGTGCCGTCTGAACAACAATGGGCGTTTTCCCCGGAATTGTCGATTCTTCCTCCTGATTCCTTATGCATGAGGTTTGGAAACAGCGATCATGTGCAATTTGATGTTTGGCTGCAATCTCATGTGTTCAACACAACACTTCTCCTCCCACGGCAAATGAGACCCTAATGTTGGATAATGGCACCGTG
>OMNM01040351.1:0-13392 GCA_900302745.1 Parablennius parvicornis
AAATGGAAGTAAATGCCATCGTTAGACTTAAGTTCAGTTCACTTCATATCTGCTTGCTCAGTTTACTTAGAATGTTATTGTATTTACCATTTTGTGAACTTAAAAATGAAACATTCTGAGTGTGAGCAAGTTAAATAAGCCAAGTTAATTGAACAGTTGTATTGAGTAGCATTTAGCATCTATTGAAAAAAGTAAGCACAACAAAGAATTTCATTTGTTTTGTTTTTTTCCCACAAAATGCCATTCAGAACATGGTCAGCAAACATTATCCAATATAAAAATGATAAACTATGTTAAAAAAAGGATTAAAAAACCCAAAATGTCCATGGCTTATGTCCAAGACTGTTGCAAATACAATTATTCCCTAACCATCCCTCGAGAAAATAAGCTGTAACAGTCATTCGTCATGTTCAAGGGGCTCAGACAGGCATTATTTAATGGCATTGTAGCAAGGTATTGAACAATCCATCATTAGATGTTTTTTCATTAATTTGGAGGTGGAAGCTACAATTTAAGGAGAAAATGTAACTATAAAACACAGAATTTGTGAGGTGACACCCTGGAACAGGTTTGACGTTGAGCTAAAGTTGAGTTAAAAATGATGCAAGTGAAAAAGCAATTTAAAATGAGGATAACGCAGCTTATAAAGCTTTGATATATAACAGTATTTTATGAATCGTTCATGTTTCAATTACCAAATACAATAACAAACATTTCATCACATTTTCAGCAGTTTTTGTGCCTGATTTTAGTAGTTTTAATCATTTTTGACATTTTATCTGTTTTATCAGTCAAAACAAAGGATTACCATATTTCATAGAATAAAAGTTACATCTAGCAAAAAATGAGACATTTAAAGAAAAACATAAATAGATCACAATGGTGTAGTCATATTCAGTCTGTTAATTTGTTCCTCAGCTATAACCATCGCACTTTTAGTGTGTGATAAGTTTCTCACACACTCTGAACTTTTTTTTTTTTTTTCTGCTGCACATTTAATAATGTTCAGTTTAGATCTTGTTTTGGTGACATTTTACTATCCCTGTCAGTCAAATACAGTACTAATAGTTCTGTAGCAGCATTCTGCTGTCATACAGTGACATCTAGTGGTCAGAAATGGTTGGGTTGAATTGCATAGTATTTTTTTGAAGGGGGATCAAAGGAAAGTCTGACCTATAGTCTGAAAATTATGACAGTTGATGTTAGATCAACAATTAGATAAAATTTCTCATTGTTAATTTTGCCAAATATACGAGTAGTCAGCAGTTTGAGTCGAGGTGATGGTGCAGTAAGTCAGCAGTGCGTTCCCAGCCTGCACTCCCAAGCTCCAGGAATGAATAAATGCAACTTTGAATGTGAATAGAGTCGTCATTCGCCACGGTGGGACCGAT
The DNA here is from genome assembly GCA_900302745.1 of Parablennius parvicornis. Lineage (NCBI taxonomy): Eukaryota > Metazoa > Chordata > Actinopteri > Blenniiformes > Blenniidae > Parablennius > Parablennius parvicornis. The sequence continues at coordinate 1,392 of OMNM01040351.1, forward strand.
GAAGACGTTACACGTTGAACAGAAACAAAGTAATGGGTGTGTTGACGGGATGGTAAGCAGGAGGGAAATTTCTGCTCGCTCTCTCACTCTCTCTCTCCTTTTCTTGCTCTTTTTCATAGTATGCCAACATCCTGTGGCTCCTGCAGCTGCACTGATGTAGATTAAGGCGGACTGGCCAAATAGACTGAAGTAGCCCAGTTGTTGTAGCTATGGCTCCAGCGGCTCCAGGGAACCGGGCACGTGGAGTAGCAAAGGGTAATGTTTGTTTGTCAATGCCATGTGTGCTTTGCCATGTGCTGCTCTGCGAGTGGATGTTATATCAATCTATGTGTGTGTGTGTGTGTGTGTGTGAAGTTTCCAGATGCAATGAGAGGGTTTATGTTATTTAAATTGGCACATACATCATGCTACCAGCTCATTATTACCGAGGTCTGCTATCTGAAGCATACATCTCTCGCTCCACTTTCTTCTGTTCTGTATTTGTGTAAACTGGTCACCGGTTCTGAAAAAAACAAAAAAAAAAACAAACGTTGATCACAAATGGTGCGAGGAAAAACTGGAGCTTTGCCTATCGCAACTCATTCTTTTCTCTTTTTTTTTTTTTTCTTGTACTGTAGATCCTGCAGAGTCTGAGGATTTTCAGTCAGAGGGACCAAATGCTCCAGAACATTACGGAGAGGTTAAAATGTACAGAAGAGATTAAGACCCTATTTCCAGGAAAACTTTTAAAGTGAAAACTCATCATTTTTGCATTTTAATTTCATAAAGATTTTAATGTTTGTCAACAATGAAAACGTCAGAAATGCTGAAAATGATAGTTTTCATAAAGGACCACTTCACAAATACATTCAAAAAGAGATAAAAGTAGATGTCAAGAGACATCAACATCAGCTCCATAAATGTCTCTATTTATTGCAAATTGACAAAGATATCATGCAGACCAAGACTATAAGCTGATCATCGACGAGTTAAGGACAGATCAGTCTCCTGGTCCAACCAATGGACAGACAAAAGTTTTGGTAGTGACTGGAATTAATCAACAAATCCAATAGACAGAATCTTGTTTCACAGCTTCAGAGCAACAATAAATGCTGAAACGAGTGCAGTTAAATTGAGCTACTCTGCTGAATATATATCAGTAAAACAAGACATGCTATCGAGAGATATATGGAGATCAGCTGATAAGCACAACTCAGCTGAGACTTTGAATATGAAGAACTCTGATGAGATTGAGGTCACGGTTCTCACTCAGAAAAAGAAAAAAAAACTCTTGGCTCGTTCTAAGGACAAAATCACATAAAAAGGCTGATGTGAGAGGATAAAGAAACCCAAGATTCTGATTTGTGGTCAGTTTCCCTGCGTTCTCACCGATGGCCGAGCGTCGGGATTTGCGATGGGTGCAACCCGATCCGGGCCCGTCGCTCCTGTCTGAGCAGAGAGCGGCATATGGAACTCATCCAGCACACACATCCATTTTTCATCATCACCCTCCTCTTCTTTCTTCCTCCATTGTAGTGCTGAGTTCCTAATGGGACTCTGGTTGACCGGTGGGCCACTTGGTGTGCCAAATATTCTGCAGTCTCTCATCTCTGTTCCTTAAACCAGCAAACCCAAGGCATTATGGCTCTTCCTTAAGACTTTATCTTCAAACTGAAAGTTTGAGTTTCAATACCCAGACTTTCTGCTACAAGCCCAAAAAGTCCCCTCTGTTAGAACTTTCAGAAGGAGTTCAGGAAAAGCATTCCTCAGAGGTAAATTTTGGGGCTTTTGAAATGTTAATTTTGGTCGGAGTAAACCATCTAGTGTATCAGTTCAAATCTGAGAAGCCGACGTAGAAGGATTCAGCCTGTTTGAATAATAAAACAAACGGAGCGCATGTGAGAAAATATTGCTTTTATGTAAGTGTGGAAACAAAGGCTGAGTGGGGAAAAAAAAAAACATCGCTAATGCTCTTTACGTCTTTGGTTTCTTGCTTCAGGCAGATTGTGGTTTTGTTGCAAAGCCTCCATGAACAATCTTAGACAGACCTCATTTATAAATAAGTGCCTCAATTGCTTTGAGTTGTAGATACACTCTGTGTCTATTTGTGTGTGTGAGTATGTGTGTTGTGTGTCCACTCAAAGTTGGAAGGATTTATAAAGTGTTTATATAAAGTGCGAGTGGATCAGACCATGCCAAATGTACAAAGCGAAGCTCAAGTTTCAACCAAAAGGCATGTTTGAGGACCGGCTGATAACAGTTTGGTTTGACTGTAATTACGTTTAATTAATGAGTGAGAAATCTGTGCCGCTGCCAGCCTTGATTTTTATAGCAACACACTCACGCATAGACATACATGTGTTGGGGTGAGGTGTGAGGCCTGGCCCCGGTGCAGCTACTGCTATTTGATTTCTTCTATTAATGCATAATTGCTCGGTAGGAATGTTTATCACTATTCAGATTGCTGAGTTGACAACTTTTTCCTGTCAAAACAGCGGCAACTGATGACCACTGAGCTGATTTGAACGTGTGAAAAATGCGCTTGAGCTGACGGTTTTGTCTTCGCAGTTGTATAGAATGATTCTTGTTCTGTTTAGAGATTTGGTTTTAGCAATTCAATTTCCCCAATATGACAAATGTCTTTAGTAGTTTCGAATCGCAGACAATAAATGAAGACAGATTTGTTACAGAATCAGTGAGGATCTGTTTACACGACAATGTTTTCAAGCCAAAACACATTTTTTTCTTCATTTTTTTTTAGAAAGGTTTCGCGTTTACACAGCAATGTTGTGAAAACGATGTCCGTTCACGCAAATGCGGCAAAAATGTAGTTAGCATTAGCATTAGTTAGCCACAAGTTGGCTCTGTTGGTGGTTTTTTCATAATGAAACCTCACACACATGCACACAGAGAACAGTACACAAGCACACTGAGATTCCCTATGGAGAGACGTCAAAGTTGGATTGTTATTACGGTGACTGAACTATAAAACTACCAAGTTCCTGGAGAATACGGACTGGGAGTCATGACACTCCGGAAAACTTGGTCCTTCTACCCGAGTTCATCCACCAACGTCTGTCTTCAGTTGGATAAAATTAAATTGGCTTCATGGTTTTCTTTCTTTCTTTTTTTTTTTTTTTTTTAAATGTGAGGCCTCAGCTTCCAGTCATGTCTAAACTTGGATCGAAATCATGCGACTGACTCCACGTCCTGAACCCGAAAATCTCTTCTCACAGGAATAATGTGGTCCAATGAGTTCTGATTCATTTGGCTGAATGCGGGTGTTTATTTGTGCATTATTCTCTGGTTGCGTCTGTCAGCAGCACAATCATCTGTGTTTACCTTCCACTGATAGATGTAACCAAGGAACGTTCACAATCGGTTTGTTTTCGGACGTTTTCACTGTTTATGAGGGTTTACTTGGGGTTTGCAACATCTCTCTTGATTGTCAACAGGAGAGAAACGGTCGTCCACATCCTGGAGATCTTTCTAGAAAGGCTTTTTTTCTACAAGATGCTGATTATTACCCACTTTTGCATCCCTTTTCACTCTGATTAGGTCAAAACTGGAAAGCATTGTGATAACAATATGCCTAAGTAGATTATACTAATGTCTTTGTCTTTTGGGATTTGTTCCCGAACAACAGTGCTCTTTTACTTGCCCCAAAATGACACTATGTTTGAAAGTCAGAAGCGTGAAGGTAAAATGAGGAGAAACAAAGACAGCAAATGCCTTTACTTACTTCTTGGTCAGGTGAATATTGTAAAGTGAGTTGTGTCATGTGTTTTCTTGTTTTAATGTGGCCAACTGTTCACTTCAACAAACTATCTTGTCCATTTCTTTCAGTTTCTCACTAAAACAAAAAAATAAAAAGGAAAATCCCAATTCCCAATTGACATGAAATTAAGTTTAATCTGTTTTACTAATGAATTCACTTTGAAAGAACACAAAGTTGCACCAAAGACGGTTTGTTCTGTGCCGATTCAAACTCAGTCAAATTAAAGCTGAAGCTTTGGCATTTTAACGTAGTTGCTATTATTCAGAGGCACAAAAACAACATCTGAGTCCAAATACTTTAATCCTGGATTGAAACTGCTGCATGTCCCAGATGTTGGTGTCTCTCCAGCACATAACAGACAACACAAGTTAGGAAAAACAAAAAGAACAAAACTTAATCTTCAAGCCAAAAGAACAAAAAAAAGGTATCTTCCAAGTGAAATCGGCTCGATAATTTCATAACAATATTATGTTGTAAAAAACACAGATGTCAAGGAATGTACAGTATATTTGCTTCCATAAGAAAGCAATGGCACAATATGAAAGTAAACAAAATCCCCTCAAATTTTGGTGTGATTACGCAAAGCTTCCTTCTGTCATCCCACTATATCCCAGAGGAAGTCCACATAAGCCCAGTGAGGGGTAGAAAAGGCGTAATTCACCCACAGACCACAGAAGTTGGAATGACTTCCCTTTTTTTTTTGATTCATCCTTTGTGAAGAATAACATCAGATTTTACTCCTCGGATGACGGAACGGACGGAGTGAGAGATAGACAATGGAAGAGAGGAAGACAGAAAGTCTGAATGATTGTCTCATGCGTATCTTTCTGTCTCTAAAATGACAACTAAAATCAATTGGAGGAAAGCTGGGATACAGGTGGGAGAGAACGTCATGCAGTTAGCTCCAAAGACCTTACTGATATCTCAGGATATAGTCAGTTTCCCGGTAAAGATGCTGAGTTTTTATGAAAACATCAGAAATCAGTCTGCGCGTCTGTAAGTTTTCTTACTTTAATTCCTGATGAAAGTCAACCAGTCTTGATGTGAGGCAGTTTCAATCTGCATGATGCCGTTCAGATTTTATACAATATTATTCAGGAATAGCAAAAAAAAAAAATGTAAAAAAAACCTCAGCCCAGAGCTGCCAGGTGCCAACCAAAAGTTTTCTGACTGCACGCAAAAAACTGCACTTGATTTTAATCTGGCTTCTATCCCCTTCAAAGTAATTTTGTGTAATGCCACACTGCTCCTAATGCTCCTGCAAAGCTTGGAAAAGTTTCACTCTGTCGAAATGGCAGCGCTTTGGCTTCAACCGAAGCTTCCAGGCCCGACGAGGCCAGCAACCAAATGTACAAGTGTAGGTCTGCAGGTGACAACTTGGTTAATGTAGCTTGGAGAAGTGGCAGATTACGGCCTGTGCTTTGTCAAAAAAAATTATGCATCCAAGTATAGCGTGAATATCAATGAATTGCATATCATTAAATCGTTTTTTTTTTTTTTTAACAATTCATACTTCACCTAAAGCAGAAGGGCAAAAGCTTGAATTCATAGGGACTGTGACAGGATGTGTTATCATGCAACACGCTACTTGTTCCTTCCATGTCGGCTCTTCTGATAATTGTGAAGCGGAGAATTGGATTTTTCATCAACTAATAGGAAATATAAATAGTTTTTTCCACAATTTGTGGACCTGAAAGAGTCTTATACCCCAGGTTGTGAACCTCTGCTTTAGATATTGAAAAACGAGACAGAATAAGTGCTCCCATAGCGTAAACACCACACAAGAAGTCAGGGATTGTTTGCATTGACTAAAAAATGGGTCAAAATTATAGGGAGGCACAGATACTGATATCAATATCGGATATCGCTTTTCAAAAAGCTCCACCTTGGGAGAAGTTTTCAAAAAGTTTTCAAAAAGTTATTTTCAAGCACTGTTGTCGTGTAACAGGATCCAAAACCGAAAGGTTTCTGTTTTGACGCGAAAACCAAAAAGAAAAAAAACACCTAAGTGAAGAAACCCTGGTAAAGCTTTGACTGTGCTTATAACTTGTTGTGTTGCTAAAAAAAAAAAAAAAAAAAAAAAAACCACTATTGAAGCGGTTATTGAGAGCAGTGAAGAGAAAGAGATAGCTATATGTACAAACGCAGCAAGAGAAAAGTAATAAAGTCATATCAGACATGAGGCAAACAAAAAGTGACAGGAAATAAAAGAAAGACAGAAATCTCTTTTCTTTTCTCCTTTCCAAAATGAAACAAGTCTTTCAGAAGGACATTAGAGCCATCGCTCATCAATACAGCCGAGAGTTTTTAAACCGTTCCGCCCGACTGCTCTCCATCACCAAGATACGCTCGCAGTTACTCTGGTATTATATTGTAGTTTAGGGAGCGCACACGTCATTAAGTGTGGAGTTCAGCAGGGTCATCGGAGCATCGCTGTTGCCGGTCCAAAACAAACAGAGAAGTCCAAGGCCCCACCGTGGAGACGTCGCACAGGAGGACAGCAGCCTTGTTATTTTAACGTCTCCCTCACTTGAGTTTATGGCCGCGCCTCCTTACTTATGGCGTGGGGCAATGCTTGTGTTAGTTCCTCAGAGCGCCGGGCGATCCCGGGACATGCAGTTATTGTAGCTTCTGTTATTTGTTCATTATACGCTGTCCGAAGTCGGTTTTCATCACCGCTTCTGTGTGTTCCTGCCGATATGCTTCTCCATTCCAGCTGCTTTCTGGGCAGAGCGGGTTCCAAGACTGTCCCAGCAACAGCCGTCATGGTGTGCTGCCCTTATTTAACATGCGTCATTTCAGATCGATAAACATTTACATAAGATCGGCATGGAAATGGTGTAGCTGTCCGGGGATCAAATCAACGATTAGAAAGAGCAATCTATGCTGAATTTTAAGTGTCTGAAAGCTTCAAACTTCCCATATCGGCCACGTTTTTAGCAACAAAAAAAGGAACAGAAACCAAAGAAAAACCAAATCCAAAACAACCTGTCAAGTACGATCAGCTGATTTTATCTTTCTTAATATAATTTGGGAGAAGAGAGGAACAGTTTGCGTATGTTTTAAAGCTCTGGGAGGATCCATTCGGCTTAAAACAACCAACATTTGATTTTTCTCCAAAGCTTCGTACTGCCTGGACTTACCCAGATGATATCCTGTTACTCTGCTGGCTGCAACTTCCAAGCTTGGCCAGAAGTATGCAGTGCCTGCCCACCACTTATTCTCGGTTTTGTTATAAAGCAGAAAAGTTCCAAGAACAATATAAACACACGCTGCATGTTCCCTGAATTCTAAAATCAAGTATCTCGTGGGTATTTCAGGAGCACGTGTGCTCCTTCTCCTCCTTCACCGTCACATACAAAAGCTTTGGGTTTCATGCCAATCGCATGTTGGAATAAGCTGTCAAAATGGTCACGATTTAGGTTATTATTTTGCTCGTGTCCAAACAGAAATCGTCCTTTAAGTTCCAGAACGTGTTCCTTCCTAATATTAGGAGTCAATTACCCAATGAGAATTCCGTCAGTGTTCTCCAAATGTGTTTTAAGTTTTCCTGAAATTAGTTTTTATTCAGTTGACATAGGCTCAAGAGATTTCAGCCTGTGTCACATTGTATTAAATGATGAAAATATTCCAACCGTGGGATGTCGAGGCTTTTCGTGGGCTTAAAATGCAAATTGGCTCACAACTGCTCCGCCTTTTGGCCGTGTGGTGTTTATTATTCACACTCTTGAAAGCCATTCTGCCATCAAATTTTCCAGCATTTAGATTCATCAGTGTACAGTATTCAGAAGAAAGAATTGTCAAGGAATTGATTGCACTAAATCTCTCCGAGCTACAAAAAAGAAAAACCGAAAAACTGCTCTAATCGATAAAACAGCTGAAAACACAAGAAAAAAAAAAAAAATAAATAAATAAAAGGTTGAATAAAGTAAATGACTTCAAAGGACTAAAAGGGAATATAGAATTTAAAAAATGGCTGAAAAGGTAAAAGCAGCTAAAAACTGCTGAAAGGTGAAAAATACATACATAACAGATTTGGTTTTGAAGAACGTCAGAGCTGCGTTATCTTAAATCAAAAGGCTTAACGTATCTTTTAACTCTTTTCGTTTTGGTGAAATTGGTAAAAAGTCTTTTGGTGAGCAGTGGTAAGTGGAGTTGGGATCTGTTGTTCTCTGGTTTGATTCCAACAGCCGCCACATCCTATAATAAGATGGGTAAATTCAGAAAAAGGAATTTCCCCAAGGAGATTAATAAAGTTTGCTCAGTTTAGTTTAGATCCTGGAGGCAGCTCCTTCATCATCTCCACTCAGGACATACCCAGTGACAACAGCACTTCTTATGCAAGACAGCGTGGCTCTTTCCTCCTGATTCAGCGATATTCAGTCAAACTTTCTGATCCCCTCGTCCTCCATCTCTCTGTTTCTCATTTCTGTCCACCCTTGCCTCGCCCGAGTGTGAAATTCCCTGACGGTTTTTGGCCGAATTCGTGATATTTCTCCCATCAGACATCTGCTCCGGCTTTCCTCTCGCCGTTTGGCCTGGCAGGAGATTTGAGCATTGTTGCTGCTTTGTTCCAGCTGCGACGGAGAGAAAACTCAGGCAGCACCGGCAATTCTGTGATTGCTCCCATCCAGATCGATTTACAGTAAGCGTAATGGCAGAAAAAAAGAAAGATTGTTGAGCACTTTATGAAGCAGCAGCAGCAGCAGCAGACGGACGTGTGGAGTCAGCAACACAAGTGCCTCCTTCCCGCCCTTGACAGAACACATTCAATGAATTATGGCAGAAAAATAGTGCGAGCAATTGATGTAAGTACACACAAGTGAAACACTGAAGACGTGTCAGCAATTGAGTCGAAGAGGGAAAAGTTGCAGTTGGGTATGTTACAGGTCACGCCAGGCATGACATTTCCTGAGAACAGCGATGGAAAAGAAGGTTTGAATAATTAATGAGCTCACAAGGCTTTCAGGCTGGCCGCCTTGGACGGCCAACATTCGCGTTCTCTTGATTTTTTATAGCCGATGAAGTTACCTGACTGAAGTCCCAACCGTTGCCGTTCCACTTTGTTTGCAATAAACAGAAGAAGTAACTTACGCAAACTGCTGGAGCCTTTAAAAGACACAACGTTAGATACTTCTATGGCAAAGTGGGTTTTCCAGGCGTTTTGTAAAATCTTGTATTTCGGTCTCTCGTTGGCTTTCTAATTCAGTGAGTCCCATTGAAGCAACTTGATTTATACTAAAAGTTTATATGTGGACTTCATACTTAATTTACTGTATTTTCTGGACTTTACGTCACTTTTTGCTGTTGTTGTTTGGCTAGTCATGCAATGTACTTTAGGATGCTACTTAATGAAACGTATATGTATGTGCCACAAGGGACCACTGTGTCACTGTTTGACAACAGAATGCTGCTCCAGTAAAAATCTGAATGAAAGTCAAAAATCCAGCTCATAAATATGATGTTGAGGCTCAGTCTTAAAATAAACAGGTAACCCCACAAAATACCTTGAAATTGATTTTCCTCCAAATTTACATTCACTCTTCAAATCGCATCCCACTCTCTTGATGGATGGACATCACAGACGCTATTCCCAATATTTAGAATTTTTGTTCAATCAAAACAAACATCCTCTTCATAATAAACTACCAGTCACCCCAAACCCTGTGCTAATTCTCCACCCTGAACAGTACACTTATTAAATTAAATTAGAAACAAAAAAAAAACATAATCAAACTTGCCACTATTCAAAAATAATAACAAATTACAAGAACTGAATGTTTATCTATAATTCCTCTCCCAACAGCTGCACTACATCAGTCACTGAACCAACATTAATACACCATGGCTGGAAACGAAAGAAAATATAATAAAAACAACTAAAAACTTCAAGACTCCTTTCAAATATAAATCCATTAAAACTCATATATTCGAGGTTTCAATTTCACAATTAACACAATCCTCACAACATGGTGGAAATCTAATGATCTGCTTCATTCTGACTCCTCTCCATCGTATGCTTCTCTGAAATCTCCAATGTTTTTAATCAAAACAACATTTATTTTCACTTTCTGGATAGAGGGAGGAATAAAAGGCCTGGAACAGTTGTTCAGACATGGGCAGCCATGACCGTTGACTAACTATAGCATCCCAGACCGTCACTGCCAATGCTGGTGGTATTTGCCCCCTGTATGTGTCATTCAAACCACAAAAGATCTTAAATATACATTAGTGACAACACCATATGGATCCAAAGAGAAAAATATTTAAAGATATATGTTTAAAATGACAACAACTCACTACCCTAATCGTCTAATTTGAATCAACTTGGTTGATATAACATTGATTTCGCTTGATTGGGGTTTTTATGAGATCTGGACAGATGTCGATGAAACCCGGATAACTTGATATGCAGCTCAGGAAATGTGATCGCTGCAGACGTTAAAACTGGCACCAATAACCTGCAGAACTCAAACCAGCCATTTTTCATTAATATTGTTCCAACAGCCCCAAAAACTCAACTATTCCCTCTGCAATGATGTGGACTAATGACTCGTGACTGCTGTTTATGGCTGCATGCTGCTGTTAGCACTGAGTAACTTCATACATTAGAGCTAACAGTCAAAACATTCCTTCACGGAGGAGCCATCGCTACCTCACTGTAATCCGTCACAGTGGCCATCGATCAGTGTCTTCATTCTGTAGAGATTGCCTGTTAGTTTAAAACAAAAAACAAAAAAAAAAAACATGGCACTGTGTGTTGTTGATGAAAAGCACTGACAACCTAATTTGTGTTTTACGGAATGCAAGAAGCTACCATATGGTTCTTTTCATTCTGGATTTTTTTTTTTTTTTTCACGTGTATCATTTATCTTCTGGTTCAGATCTTCTCACAAGATAGCTAGAGGACGCAGTTTCTGTCAGTCCAAAACGGAAAATGCATTTAGATATCGAGAAAGATGTTTTGGTATTCGGAGACGATCTCTATCGTTAACGATTCTCCCCCCGCTGCCAATAAGCTTTTATCCATTTGTCTGTCGGCCGTTCGATGGATGAGTGAAGCAGTGAGCTGGACTCTGATACCCACTGATGCATTTCATGTGTGTTATAGACTCACGTCTGTCTTCTGCGTCCAGATTGTTTTTGCAACCCGCCTCACAGGGGAGAGGAGGAATAAGGCATTTTCCATTCAGTTAGTGCTCATCATTGTCATGTCTTCTTTCATCATGAATGGATCTTTATGTCAATACATGGGACTGGTGGACGCCCTCCAAACTCTTATTTCTCAAAATGTTACTGTGCAACCAAAAACACTGGAGGACACACAATTCTAGAAATGCTCTTATAGTGGTGGTTGGTCATATTGGTCCAATTTAAAGCAGTTCCCAGGCTGAGAAATAGACTACATTACGATACAGTGACATCTTAGCAATTGTTAAAGCAAAATTTAACACTGATTTATAAACAAAGTTCTGAAGCGATGTAATTATGCGAATGCCGTGGATTTGTGCAAAGGAGTGAAATGATGGAACTGAGATATTGTGCATTAGTTTAAAATTCTTTTTAAAATGGCTTATCTTATGTTTTGAAAATAGCTGAGTCATTTAATTCATTTATGTCACAAATAAAACTAAGTTTAAGAGTTTATCGCCAGAGAAAATGAACTCATTGTTACAGAACACAACAAAGAAACTGTATCGCACATATTGTGTGTTATAAGGTTCATTAAGTATAGAGGGGGATTGCCTTGGTTTACAATGGTAACATTTTGGCACCTCAACTAAAAGGTTGGGAACTGCTGCTCTAGACAATTGGTAGGCATACAGGCAAGACATTGTTGCTGCTTTTACATTTTACACAGGTAAACATTGCATCCGCACGCTATGATGACAACATGTGGCTGTGTTCACATCTAATATTGATCAGAAACTATGACAACTTTACAAACTTGAGTGATTTCCTCCTGTGTGATCTAAACAGGATCGGTTTTTAGAGCTGCAGTTTCCAAAGTGTCCTGATGGGTGTACTAAAGGACTGTGTAGAAACCAGCAACAGGGAGGCGTGTGTCTGAGCACATCCTTTACAGGAAAGAGATAATTAAAGGCAATGCATTTAAAAAGCAGTGACTCCATATGAGACCTGTTTCTCCTCTGCTCTTTTTTTTTTTTTTTTTTTATAGATATATAATTTTGCTTAACACTTTTAATCAAAATTTGTCTCCTCGGGCATTATTCCAGTATTTTT
>OMNM01040358.1:0-19946 GCA_900302745.1 Parablennius parvicornis
GAGCAGTGCAGTCTGATAAATTGTCACTTGAGAACCTTTTTAAAAATGAGAATATGTGGAGCTGCAGAGATGGAATGAGTTACCTCTGCAGTAGCTCCTCATCTCCTTGCCATGTTAGTGGCTTCGGGACACATTAGCTGCTGCACCCATCCATCAAATCCTCCTTGTTCCACACTGGATTGAGCCCAGAACAGCCACAACACTCAGCAAAAGGCTTTTTAGTGGGGAGAGGTTATTCTTCAAGGTGGTGTAGTGGTTAGCACTTTCACCTCACAGTGTGAACATCTCTGGTTCAAATCCACTGTCTTCGCCAGCAATTCAAAAACATGTATGGAGTTAATTGATTCGAGCGCCTCGGATATTCTCATATACACACACACATACATTCAGAATGAACTCGTCGAACCAGTTTATTCTGTGTTTGATATCAAGGTTTTAAATCGATTGCAGCATGCATATATCCAAGCACATATGGGGAACAATGTGTTCTTCAATGTTTGGGAAAACGTTCCAAACAGGAGGAAGTTTGAGGAACAGTTCAGAGACCAGCGCTGTAAATCACAATAATTGACAAACGTTGCCAAGTAAAGCAAGAACAACATCCAAAGATATGTGATCAAATCTGTAATTCAAGAATACTAAACTACAGAACTTCAGGCACAGGTTTAAGATCCACATTCGCCTGGATTTAAACCTGAAAAGCAATGAGAGCATAAACATTAAAACAGGACGTAACATATTGGTCTGAAAATAACCACTCTGATTTTAACTCGATCTCTCCTATTACAATGCTCATAAATTGACTTTTTTTTTTTTTTTTTTTGCAGAGCAGATTTTTATTTCTCATGAATACAAACATTTTATTAGCCAAAATAAAGTAATTAGAAACAGGCTGGAATTCGTCCAAATCCCCGTCATGCTCCGGTTCAACCTCATCCTCGAGTAGTGTGTCATTTTCAGCTTTATCTAAAGCTTTTCAGATGCAGCATTTTTAATAATTTGATCATCTCAATCTAAAAAAAAAAAAAAAAAAAAAAAAAAAATGTATGATGTTCAAATTATCTGAGATTTGATTGACTGAGTTTGGTATTCACAGATCACATCGAGGCTGTTCCTCTCTTTCCTGAGGGCTCCATGTTGATTGATATGCAGACACCAGGGACTGAATATCAATCCTAAAGCTAGTCTTATATTACTTATATTACACTGCTAGTCTTATATTCAGTGTAATTCCTATTTTAAGAATCTTTAGGAGTTTTGTCATTATTCTTGACATCAACTTGGGTTTCTAAATCAAAATTAAAGAAAACAAAAAAAAACAAACTTCTCGGTAGCTCATAGAGGCCCTTTTTGTAGCCCGACGGTTCATCCTACATGTGAAACAAACCGTTTAGTTGAGGGGCCACAAGCAGCATGATTTCTTCTTCAGTGGGCCAGACCGTTAAAATAGTGCCACAATAACCTTCAAATTTAAACTCAAAGTTTCTCTTTGTTGCGGCACAGAGCATACATGAAGAAAATGTCTACGATTTCACAAAAACAGCGACAAAGGAAAATGACTACAATCTCAACATAAAGCCAATTTTATTTACACCTTCTGATAAATGTCAAGTTCTTTGTCAATTACATGGTACAATGTGAAATGTTTTCAGTAGTTGGTCCACACTGAAACAACTATTCTAATACTATACTTTAATAATAGTATGAGAGTAGAAGAACAAAAATCTAAAGCACACAGTGCGCTTGACGTCTCAGCCTGGGTCTCAGTGTTGTCTTGTCTCTGCTACTCTTTAAAAATGTGTGTGTGTGTTTTTTCCTTTTTTTAATCTACGTTTTCTTTAAAAACGTGACTAGTTATTGGGTGGTTTGGACAGATTGGAGCCTCTTCCAGTCCGATTTAGGCCCACGTTTGACAACCCTGATATAGATTTTCAATAATACGAGAGCCCATAATCTTCTGGTTGGCCATTTTCCACAAAACCGCTGCAGACATTCAGCATCACGTCCTCGTTATTCGACACCAGGCTCACTGCCGCGTCAAAAGATGACCATATAAGCGAGTCTATGTTCTGATGTCAGGTCACATCAATCTTGAGCCCGTCACTGCAAATAACTGATGATACAGAAGCCTGACAACGGGTCGTCTTTAAATCCACACAGCTGCATATTAACCATCGTTTTCTTATCAGAAACGTCCCCGTGCTGCCTGCCAACACAATAGGAAGCCAAGTGTTTCTACATTAGATGGAGCACGTACAACTATCCACACTGGCAACAGCAGATGAGAGAAATGAAACAAACTAAACAACATTAGACTGGAATGTGTTGCTATGCATACTGGAGGAAAGACAGACCCGGATTAGGAGCTTTGTTTCACAGTTATTGGATTTTGCCTCTGTGGGAATGGATTTATCCAAACACTGAGAGAAAAGCAAACACTGAACCATTCGTGTTAACACGGAAAACATGACTCGGAGTAAACCCATATGATATATTAACACAAGCTTTGTAAGGATGTTCGTATCTTCCCAGGTCGCTGCCAATTACTGTCATGTATTTTGGATTTGAAATGTAATGAATCATTAAGGGACTGAAGAAAAAAAAAAAAAATCTTTTTTCTTCAAAAGCATTCAAATTTAATTCACTGCCGAGTTAAGACTGAAACAAACCAAATTCCCTTAAATTTTTCATTGCTTTGAGACTGAGCAAAAAGTAGAGAGATGACAGGAAAATAGAGGAAATCCAAAGTGTCCTGTCTCAACGAACTGTGGAGTTTAATTCAACCTGAAATGCTCTTGAAATAGCATCAAATATACTTCACCCTTACAAACGCAGGAATGTGTTGACGGTTCTTTCCCAGATAAATAGTTGGTTTAGAAGCTAAACAAATACCTGAAGCAAGCTTGATTTGTATGCGCTATTAAAAGGCCCACTTTCTTTTCTTGAAAAATCAATGAACTGTTTTTTCAAAATTCCTTTCATCAGATAAAACTTGTTGAGATTCCATACCGTAGTTCTAAGAAAAACATCACCATAATGTCATTTGAAAAAGATATAAAAGCTGCAGCAAGAGTGCCACCAAACAGAACTTCTTCATAAAAATAATCATATGTAGCACTGGATAAAAGTTGAAGAAACTGCTTCAGAAAGATTATATTCATAAAAGTGTCCAATCCACAGAATTTAAAACCATTCAGTATGCACTGAACGCCAGCTGTTTGATCCTCAAAAGTTCTTTTAATTCATCAAAGATGACTCACTCCCTCAGTTTAAAGTCCGTTTGCAATTCAATCCATGTGAGGCTGCATACCTAAACCTCTCTTTATCCACTTCAGTCTGCACTAGGGAGGCAAATCTATTGACCTCTGATCATAACGGCAGCTGCTAACTGGAATCTCATTATGGTCCGAGGTCAGCGGACACATGTGGGCATCGGGCAAACATAAATGAGTTATGTCCCGTAGCTCAGCACCAACTGTGCCTGGAGTATTCATGAGGAAAGCACCAAATCCCCAGTGTGCTTTAGTGGAGCAGCAGAGGAGTTAATGTTGAACTGTCTGGGCAGCTTGCGCGGGGTGAACGAGTCCGATGCGAGGCAGAGTGCTGACGGCCTTTAAAAGAAAATCTCATGCTCACCCTAGCTAATGAGCCTTCGGTGCATGTGTGCGCTGACTGACCTGTATCTCCTCGAACGCCTCGTCGATGGTGGTGACCTGGTGCTGCTCGTGCAGCGCTGGCTCGTCGCAGAAGAAACACACCAGACTCTTGTCGGTGAGGCAGAAGAGCTTCACCTTCTCGTGGTCCTTGCAAGGGTAGGAGCTCCGCTGGGCGTTGAGGATGGCGTCCAGCGGGAAAGCCGAATAGCGCTCCACAATGTTGGACAGCTTGAGGCTGGGCGACAGGAGCGGGTCGGTGAAGGTCCTCCGGCACTCGGGGCAGTCCCGCGTTCCGTGAGGCTCCTGCCTGCTCCAGTGCTCGGTGATGCACTTCCTGCAGAAATAGTGCTCACAGCCGAAGCTGACGGGGTCCTGGTAGATGCTGAGGCAGATGGAACAGAGCAGCTCGTCCTTCAGACAGCAAGCCATTTGCAAACACGGAGACGGAGCGGCATCTACGAGGGCAATGATCTGCAGCAGCCGGGCACACTTGGTTCAGTCTGTTAGCGAGCGCCGCACTGCCATGTGGGAGTTAGTAGTAAAGACTTTGGGGAATCTTGAGATCTTCTTAAATAGTATCTATAATAAAAACAAAACAACAATATTCGTGGTATGCAACAGGAGGAGTTTTTTAGTGAGTGCTTTGTAGATGGTAACACATTCATAATGGAAAGGTTCTCACTACACTCTAATGCCATGTGCTGAAAAGCCAAGCTGTATCATCTGCCCTTAAATTGAATCACATCAGACAAATAATTAGCAATCTTTTTAATAATGCAACAATTCTTTTTAGACATAAAGCACAAAACAAGAAAAGTTCAAGCTCTTAGAACTGAATATTTTAAGTTTTCCAGAAGATATAAAATTGTGTTGTGGACTGAACGCTATCTGAAAAAGAGACAAGTAAATATCAGAGAGTTTTGAATCTTCAGTCATAAGTTGGTCTTGAAACTTCTTCACTTCTTTTATGAGGTGCAGTTTCTGTTTGCTCAGTTTATGAAGAAGTTTAAACCACCCTTTCAATTTAAATTTTAGCTCGACTGACTTCCATGGAATGGGAACATTGTTGTGCAAGAATTAACACACTTTTACATGAAAAACTATTTATTGTTATTGTCTAATAAAACTAGACTTTCAAAGTACATGCAAACATCTCAGTGCGACTGAAAGTGACATTTTCAACGTGCGACTAACGCACCCAGATGATGTGATGGAAAGTCGATTTACTAAAAGTAAACAGGGCGAAGATGTCAGCAGACCGTAAACGGTAAATATGGCAAAATCTGACGAGTTGAAAAGATGCATATCGCCACTGATTGATGCGGAAGCAATAGACTGACATGTACCAGCACAAAGACAGTAGTCCCATTAAACAGCAGCGAACCAACTGACTGTCACATCATACACAAAGAAGGTGTTTACGTCTTCTCCATATGCAAAACGGGTACTTTGGTTTCCTCCCACAATCAAAGTAAATGCTTTTCCAGTTAACTGGTGACTCCTACGTGTGTGTGTGTGGACATGCTGTCTGCGTGGATAATTGTCAGTGTAACTGTGTTGATTGGACTGGTGACCTGTTTAAGCTGTAACCTGCTATTCACCCAGCTGCTGCAAGTGCGTCTTAAAGCTAGATGAAGCAAATAGACTTTTTCAGCTTTTCGTGGAGGTTTTTTCCCCCCCCAATGCTAAGATTATTCACAGGTTTAATGTAGTCAAGTTCAGTCTTTAATTTATCACAGTCCACAATTATACCTATAATGATGTGCATTGAAATGAGTTCAGTATATTTTAAACACCGTAACAGTTTCTATTGGATAAAAGAAAATAACACACTATATTACATTATTTATAAATACAAAAGGAAATTAAGACACATGAAAGCCAAACGAAATAGACAAACATAGGTAGACCAAGTGATAATGATACATGATCAGCTGGAGAACAGTCAGTCAATTAAAAACTACTTTGACAACCAAAATTTCAAAGCTAACCAGGCTTCCTGATCATTTTAACTACTGACTCAAGCAACCTGAAAAATTCCTAACAGATTACTTAACTGGAAAATCACCCAGTGAATTGATGGATGGTAAATATGACTGACAGCTTTATTTAAAAGCGCTTCCACAGAGAGATTACTCGAGTATTTTACTGCAGATTATCATAAAAGCAAACTAATATTGACGCAAAGCGTCCCTTTAAACCACCCAGCCGCAATTTTCTTTCACTTTGTCTGCTTTTCTCCACTATTTCGAGTGTGCTCGTTCATAAAGTACTTCCCCACATCCTTTTCCAGGGTGAAGGGTTGAATAATTCCTCTTTTCTGATAATGTCTTTGCACCAAACTAAAGCCAACAGGCAAACACCTGCAGCGGTGTGATCTGCTGCCCACCTTCCCCTTCAGTGTTCAGGAGCTTCCCTTTAAATGCCCTCAGCTGTCCGGACGTGGCCGTTTCATTATTACCACCTCTCCTAAACTATCGACCCGGCACTTGAGCCGCACATTCAGGCTGTTTATGAACCTTGAAGCACTTCGTCTTTCCGGGTAGGAAATGTAAACATTAAACGGCCAGAAGGGACCACGACACCGGCGGGGAGGATGAGAGAAGACCAGGGACACCAAAAGAGGCGTAAAACTCATTAAATACGAAACGTGTTAAAGGGGGCCGTATAAAGACGACAAGCGAATGGGGAAAGCAGCTTAAAATTATAATCGTTGTTGGCACGGATGAGTAAAAGTGGAGGAAAAAGAAGCTGCACTCACCTGCCTCCGACCACAGCGACATCAGCGGCTCCAATGCGAGAGTCTTTCAGGAAGAAGAGGAACACACATCGGCAACAGGCGCGACCAACTCCACCAAACAACGGGGGAGTTGTTCGGTGCTAATCTAACGAAACAAATGGAAATATTCTAAAAAGGTAAAACTGAAGCTAATAATGGCTGATTTATATTCCATTGAAAAATAAAAAAATGATTATTTTTATTGTGTGTATGGCGTAGAAATAATAATGTATATCTTGAGTCACACCTCTAAAGTCACGGCGTGGTACATACTTCCCGCTGCCCTGATAAAACGAACAAAAGACACATAAATACGCCAAATATTATTCATTATTCAGCACAAATTATTAGGATAAGAAAAATAAGTCTAAAAACTACCCTGAAATTAAACTGTCACCGATAATTAAAGGCGTTTGTTTGTGTAAACTGAGCAATGAGACGGCTGCAGTGCCCATATTTTGCCAGCAGGTGTCAGCAGCGTCGCGGAAAAGCAGCGACTCGCCCACAGACGAGGTCAGGTGGCTGCTGGAAGATATGATCGATAACAATCACATCAGACGGACTCAAAGCTGCAGGTCAGCCTGCAAAAAGGGACTTCAGACGGTATCAGGGGAGGCGAGAGACATTTATTTTAAATTCCTGCTGAAAACAGACAAATGGGTAAATAATGTTTTTCATTACGAGCTACAACTGCATTGCATACTGCAAAACTTCTCTCTGCAGAACAATGCCAAAGTGTGTAGTGGAAACTCCAGCAGCTAAACTATACATTTGTTTCTTTCCTATACTTCAAATATCACTCAATTTGCAGTTGCAATATGCCTTTTGGTTGCAATATTTCTTTAAAATTTCTCAATAGGCCTACATATGCAGTTAATCTATTCGTTTCTATCCTATCATATCTTATCGTATCCTATCCTATCTTATTCTATTCTATTCTATTCTATTTTATTGGATCAAAAAGGGTGAATTGAATACTAGTGTTGTAATCCAAATCACCTAACCTGAGATTCTCATAAAGAAAGAAGAAACACATATGTCAATTCACTCTGTGTGGATTGCTAAAGAAGTAGTTCAGACACAGTTTTGAAAGTTTTACTGCATTCTATACTTTCTCAGAGTCTAAAACAATAAATACCACTGAGCAGTCCATGTAGACAGCAGGATGATGCTGTCTACACCATCTAATCCATCCATGTTTTACAAAGCTTCATCTGACTGAGGGCAATGCAGAGACACACACATAAACACACTTACAGTCAGTTTAGAGGCGTCATGTTTTTGGATTAAGGAAGGAAATATGAGTACCCAAGCCGAGAAAACAGGAAATATTTATTACCTAGCTTGGGAACCTTTCTGTCTTGAATTTGCTTGAATGAGTTTTCTCTGGTTTATTTTCACTGTTCAAATATCAGGTGAATTGATGTTTCTGAATTGACAGTAGGTGTGAACACAGTCTGTCTGCCTCTCTGTGTATGCCATGCAATAGACTAACCAAATGTCAGGCCTGTAGCTTGCCTTTTTCTCGATCAGTTCCACCGTCTGTCGACAGAGTTGGACAAAGTGCTATGGGAGTCGATGAAATCCAGGAATCTGAACTAAGACCCAAAATCCCTCTGAAACTCACTGAGTAATCATGAAAGATTGAATGAGCTGCTCAATGTCAGCTCTGCTTATTTATAATGGAGGACAGTTCTTGTTACCCGGTGCTTTTTGCTGTATGAAGGAGAGTGAGAGTAACCCCTGTACAGTCATGGGTTTTTGGTGTTATTGATATTATTGACTTTCATTGTAAATGTTGCATATGCCAGCATTTCTGGACCTTAAGCCCAAAAAAGTAAAACTCGAGCCTTTTCTTCATCAATTTGGAACTTTTTTTTTTTTTACTGTCTTATATGAGTCTTTATTGGAAGAATTGTGTAGAACTGTTTTGTGCATTTTAATATGTAATGTCACAGGATACCTGTGACTCAAAACATGAGTCTTCCAATCTGGAATTATTATTTTTACATTCATTAGTACATTCTTCAAGCACTTGTTTAATAAACAACCCACTATAGACTGAAATAACCTTTTACTCACAACATTAAATCTCATACAATTATGGTAACGGAGCTATTTCACAGGCTGAATTATTTTATTGCCAAGTGGTTAGTTTCACTATGTTGCTATGTGTTTATACACATGGACGGAGAAGCTCAAAGCAGATTGGGTTAATACAAATCCTGGGCGTGGATATGGACTCTGAAGTTCATTCTATCAAGCCGTAACGTTTATATACTGATATTTATGTAATAGTTTAGTCTATTTACTTTTTATTTTATTTTTTTCTTCCTATTTCATGTCGAATACCTCTCCAGTGTGAGTGGTAATCTAAAGAAATGTAAAACAAATTTCCCCTGGGACCCACTTCACTTCACTTCACTTCACTTCACTTCACTTCACTTCACTTCACTTCACTTCACTTCACTTCACTTCACTTCTATTCTGTTTGATGCAGTCAGTTCCCAAAATGTCCAGCAGGCCAAACTAAACAAATGGATTCAAAGTGACAGTGCAGACTAATGAAATTAATCAGAAGATGATGTGTTGACTAGGTCCTTGTCCACATGAGCCAAAATTACCTTTTTTCTCCCTGTCGTTCTTAAAAGGTTTACCCAACCACACAGGAAACATCTGTCTCAACTTCTCAAAACGATGTAGTACATATGCCAGACCTATAGGTGAAGCTGTAACTTTGCCATAGAAATGCAGAGAGAAGAAGAAGACATTGACAAATCTAACATCACCTTATTAAACTGACGAGCATTGATCTGGTGCATGTAGTCCCCCAGTGTTGTTAAGTGACGTCACGGAGAGGGTTGTGGGGTTATTGGGTTGAGAGGTGGGGAGACGACATCGTCGTTTTCAACAAATGCCCGTCCACGCCTCAGATTTCTCCACTGTGGAACCCGCTTGCAAAACAACCCTGTTTTCAAGCTCCTTAATTGTCGCAACGTGAGAAGATCGGCCAAAAACAATGCCGTTACATAGCTTTGGGCCTTAAAACGGGCGTAAACAAACAGACTGGCTTCTAATTGACTATGGACACCCCCCGGCAAAAAGTGAAGTCTGAGTTTGGATTTATGTCTGTCAGTCTCAATGGGACGAATACTTCATTCATCTCACGCTGCTGGGAGCCCTGAACTGACAGGCCTTTGACTTCTAACATCCACCATAAATTATCTCTGCCCAGAGAGGCAAAAAACAGCAGCTGAAATATCCAACAAGTGTCAACTGAAAAAAGGTCAAACTGTTTTTTTTTTTTTTGTTTGCATGAAAACTTCCACAGTCTGGTTTGCTGTCAGACTTTAAATAGAAAGAATAATTTGAAGCACTCACAATACAAATTTATGCATGAGTGCACATACTGTGTGTGTACTTGTTTTGTTAAAATCTTGTGTTGAACATTGAGCTAGTTTTTACCCAAGAATCTTTTTCTGCCACGGCTGGAATTCAAACCTGGTTCTCCTTCTCTCAAGGTCAAAATAAATACTGCCATAAAATGTAGAAATACTTTATAACTTCACTGATACAGAATGATTTTCATGCTGAGCAATGACGCAGATCATGATTCCATTGGCAGCATCGTTTGAACAAGGTACTAAATTATTTCCTCAAAAATGTATCTTTTAAAAAGAGTAACAGGAAATGTTGGTGTAAAACCAGTATTTACATAGCTTTAATCACTTTCTATAGCTTCAAAATGACGAGACCTGATGATAAGACTTTGTTTATTGGCCAAAAATGAAAAGCTTGCGGTTGTAAAGAAGTGCAAGTAGCCCAGCAGCATACTAAAGCACATAATTGTGAGTCAAATCAAGAAAAACGGGCACGAAACACAAGCATGGATTTCTTGAGAGATAACCGGAGAATTACCAAACACAACTCAGCAGAGAGGCTCAAGAAGCCAGAGTGCAGAGACAGAGCGGTAGTCAAATCTCAAAGAGGACGACAGCTCGCAATACATTTACAGACAAACGCGTCCAGAAGGTTAACAGCTTTGGAAATGTGGAGTATTTTGAGACAAGTTTAAAATTCACAGAGAAAAAAGAGGAAGAATATCAGCAGAATGAAGGAAATCAAAGTGAGCCGTTGTGCCAGGGTTTTTTTTTTCTTCGGGTGGTTTCAGGGAACTTTGATACATAAACAAGTTATAAAAGTGGATCTTAGAGCAGATTGGGATATTTAATCCAAACATATATATCATTTGTTCAAAAACATGTCTCGGAAATAAACGAGTATTTGACTGATCTGGTTAGATTAGATAATTATACAATACAACTTTTGAATATTGGAGAAGGGGCAGGATTTCATAAGTTTCCTTCTTCCTACCCCCTTGTCTGGCATGTTAATTAGATATATGAGGTTTGTGTGTGTGTGTGTGTGAGTGTACTTGTGTGTGTGTATGTGTGTGTGCGTATCGATGTTGGTTACATTTGTGATTGAACAATATATTTGAATTGCCACATGACTGAAATGATGTAAAACAGTACATGAACATATAAAGTTCACCTCTCGTTTTGTTGTATTTGTCAACGTTAGCCCATTCATATACTTTTTTTTTTTTTAAAGAATTAAACCTTTCAAAGCATGGTTCTGACATGATTTACAGCTCTTTTTATTAGTCTCAGTAGTCGTTAAAAAGAAAAACAATATCTTAAACTTTATTTACTATATGTACAAGCAGAAGACCTCTGCCTTATAAGAACATGACGTAGTTGAAGTGCACTTGTTGTTCCTTCCATCAGGACAGATGAAAAGTGAAGTCCTTCGAGGCAGATGAGTCCTCATGCACAGCAGCTGTCGTTCTCCTGCACAGACATCAATGATTCTTTGCCTCCTTCTTGCCGTGGCGTGCTGACGCACTCCTCTTCCTCCCCGAAGGGGAGATCACAGTCTGCTGGCTTCAAGCCCGTGTGCAAACACAACGGAGCCCCACAAGACCCGTTCCCTATGTTCAGGGTGATGCTGACGTTGACGTGGGGGCCGGGAGTGATGGGGCTGACCATCTGCGGGCTGGTCGGCTGAGAGGGCGGCTGTGAGGGGATGCTGGGCTGTGAAGGGTCCGGATCCGGGTCGGACAGTAGAGTCATGGGCTCTGACAGAGCAGAGGGAGGACGGTCACAGACCAACGTGGACTGTGAGGGGGCGATGGACTCGTGGCTGTTGTGGCAGTCGGTCCCGGTTGAAGTTTTAGTGTGGTTACTGCTCTGACTGAGCTCACTGTGGGGCAGCGACCCTTTTTCCAGTAGCCACTGTTGTTCTGGTGAAGCGACTGTGAAAGTAGTCAGCTGAGATTCCCCCAAATAAATGGGACTGATCTGCAAGAGGAGGAGATGGAAAAGTTCATTTGCTGATAAAAAAAAACAGCTTTGACTCTGAGACAATCAAACATTTTAATTCAACAACCTCTGTTTGTAAATTTGGAAATGTATTAACAGGCCAACACTGCTAAATCATTCAATCCAAACTGATTAAAAACAAAGCAGGGGCACATACTGACACAAAAATGACTATTTCATTGATATCTTATGTACTTACACAAATTAATTTAGGTAACGTGGAATAAATTAGGCACAACATACTGTCTTTATAGCTTTAGATCGTATTTACCACATGTATTGACTTTAACCTTCTGTCATGTGTGGACTGAAACACGTGTTGGAAAGATTTATATAGTGGTGAAAACTGTAGAAACATCCACATGCTACATGTGACAGTAGAATTAATTCTATACAAGCATTTACACGACTGACTGGAATTAAAAGACCCTGAGCTGTGGCCTCGAGGCTACAGACGTCAGCTGGATGGTTGAAATCTCACTGCCAGCAAAGAGACTTTGGTTTTATCGCGATGTTTAACTGGTGTAAAACTTGGGCCAAATCAAACACAAGAATCACATGAGAAACCCAGAAAGGAGCAATTCAGACGCGTTTTCTCTTCTAATCCAGTGTGGAGGCCCCGTTCAGCATGTTATATATGTTTCCTTAAACACTCCTCAGTCCAATGGTTAAACCATCACTAAAGGGCCCGTCATTGCAACCAGGTGTGTAGCAGCAAGGAGAAACCTAAAACATGCAGGACTGCGATTTGAGACTCATATCCAACACCGACCAAAAAAAACATTTTACATTTTTATAGATGCTGAATTGACGACATAGCGTTTGTTGAACTGTGATAGACTGTGAAAACAAAAGAAGCCGACTGTGCGTTCAGTCACACAAACAAAAACAAAATAAGTTAACTCACTTTATCATCACTCTGACAGTTTCCATTTGCATCTACTTTGGGTTGTAATCTTGCAGAGTCTAGAAAAAAAAAGAAAAAAAGGAAGCATGTGCAGCTGAAAGGTCGTGAGATTGAAATTCAAACAGTTCCCGATAAAGATGCTGACAAATACTGCTCATTATAGATCTGTACTTGAAGACAGATGCAGTGTGGATACAACAAGCGTGGCTTTTTTTTTTTTTTTTTTTTCTTTTCACAGAATAGGAGTTTGATTAATGGCCGTTGGCGGAGTAAGCGGGTACCTCTCCTCTGGACTCGCGTGCAGAAGCAGAGCAGCATGAGAATGATGAGAACAAAAATGACTCCAAATACTCCAGCGATGGCCCCAACTAGCAGAGATAAACAGAAACACCCATCAGAAGAAAGAAGGAGGAGAATATTTTGTGAATACAGGATCAAAATTCACAGCTTTCTTGGAACGACTCGTTCAGAAACAATTGTGTTACGGTACCCAGTTCAACGGCAGGCTCTGTGGTTGGCGGTGAACTTTCTGTTGAGTTATGCGGCCTTTCCGGTGAAACCGAAAGATTGACATACTGTGTGGAGCTACTTGGTCTGTGTGGAGCCGCCGACGCCGAGGTTGTCCCAACTGTGCTCGTTGTCGTACTTGCAGTTGTCTGCACAGTGGCAGATATTGTTCCTGTGGTCCGATGTTCGCACACCGTGTCTGAAGTAGCGTTGCCTTGTCTGACAACAGCACTCCCGCCACACCTGCAAATATTAAAGAAGGAGGTTAAAGATCCGAGTTACCCCTCGCTGTGTGCACTGACTAGACATAACATCATGACCTTTCATGTGGGGGTCAGGTATTGCTGAGCTATTGGCAACAAATCACAATGCGTTAGTTATCCTGAGAACAGTGGCGACTGGCCAATAGAGGGCGCCAGGGCAAACACAACCCCATTATAGTCTTTTCTTTAAATGCACACAAACAGAAACGTGTTCAGGTTTTTGTTAATGCTTATAAGTATATGGATAAGCTCATATTTATTAATGACCGAAGAGTTTAAAATAGCAAACAGTTCATTTGTCAATAAACTGGTTTCTTTCAAATCATTCTAAAATGCTTTGAAAGATTGACTGATGTGTAGTTTGAAAATATACCTGATATGCATATGGTTTTTCCTAAACTCAGACTAAATGTCATTTCAAGTAAACCAGCCTCAGAACACTTACATTTTCTAAAAGGGACTAATGAAACATCTGCCTCTATTTGTTCACAAGTATGTTAATAAAAGTGTCATATTAGGAAAGGCTCTCTATTCACAAGCTGTGAAAGTACAATACTTTTCATCACTGGGGCGCCTCTCTCAATGTAAAAAAAAAAAGAAAAAAAAAAGGCAAGATGGTTGTAATGTGGTTTATAAACACACTGTATTTAAATGAACTTAACGTTGGCTGAAATTATACTATAATGAAGATTCACACCCAAGAAATGTATCACCAGCTGTGGCTGTGGGTTCAGGTTTTACAGCGCAACAAACTAGGATGCACTAGTTATCTTGAGACCTTTCTGTCAAAACAAGAATCAATTTGTGCAGCAGTTTCAGCTACTGTGTCTTGTCAACTGGGTCATTTCCCAACGCCCGGCCTTTGTTCCCCTCACGCATCAGTCTTGGCCGTCCATGACCCCATCAGCAGTTCACTGTTTTTCCTTCCTCATGCCATTTGTCACAGACCACAGCTGAGTGCAAACACCCCATAAGAGCTGCAGTTCTGGAGCTGCTTTAAAACAGATCACATCAACTCAGTTTAGCCTTATTAAAGTCGCTCAAATCCTTCAGATTTCTGCTTTTTACACATTCACTTTTAGAGAAAAAAATGTTGTTGCCAGACACACACCCCACCCCCCCCCCTCGATAATTTGGTGATATTTGCTTCACTTGTCAGTGGTCATATTGCTATGGCTGATAGATGTGTGAACGTGGCTCTTCTTCACTTACGTTGTGTGAGGCCGACAGCGATCAGTGAAGGAGTTGGTGTCAGAATACATCCCGTTGGGGCATCGTTCACATCTCACATCTGATTCTGCTGAACCTGAAAACATCAACATTCGATGCTTCATGATGTCAAAGTCTGAAATTATAACGACGATACATTTCTAAGAATCTTCTGTTATGTTTAAGATCTGGCTTTACATTTCTAAGAATCTTCTGTTAGGTTTAAGATCTGGCTTTGCATTTCTAAGAATCTTCTGTTAGGTTTAAGATCTGGCTTTCAACTGTTGTGTACACGCAATTTGAATAAGCTCGACCAGCTAATGTCGGCCTTTGTGTTTTCTGCTAAGAACAGCCAGCAAGACATTGAGGCTCGGGTCAAATTACAAGCACTGGATGCTGTCATCAGCAGGATCATTGGAAGTCTGAGAGCTTCCCGGAGGTTGACCAACTAAAGGAAAGTTAAACAACTTAATTTCAGACAAAAGAGTAACTAACAAAGCTGCAGATAACAACAAAATTATGTTTTTAGAACTTAAAATTATGAAAGACTTTTCTTTTGTACTGTGAACTTGAACGGATATTATCCACTATATACTAAATCAACTGGCTCTCTTTGGCTTTTATTTAATACTAAATAAACAGCTCGAACCATTTCTATAGAGTATTTTCCTTCTTCTTTCTTTCTTTTCATCATCTTTGTATGATGATCTTGAGTCCATGAAAAGTGCTAACATTTAAAATATATGACCTGGAGGTGAAACAAGCATCTGATGATTAAAACTGTAACTCTACCCTATTGTATTTGCAACAGATAATAAAGTATCCTCAGGCAAACGAGTTAATTAATCAAACTAATTCTTGAAAAATGCTGAGACGTTTTCATGTGGCGTAAACACATAAGCCGTGACTGAGCGACAGCCTGTACCTGGTTTGGAGACTCCAAATCCGACTTTGCATATGTTGTACTTGATGCACTCTTTGCAGTACGGGTCGTCAAACCCCATGCTGCAGAACATCCCAGGCTTACATACACACTTGGCATTTTGGGCAGGGGAGCATTCCTGGGCGTACTGAAGACCTTTGCCTGCAAATAAAGAAAAATAAGGTATGAAAGAGGTCGAGAAAGACAGACACAGTGGACAAAATGTGCATAAAAACTTGATGAACCACTTTGCAGTGCTTATAAAAATGTTTTGCATAGCGGTCTCTGTGATTGGAAGATGAGAGGTGATTATAAAGAGTCTGTGATGAAATGAGAGGTGCTGAAGTGTTTCGTGCGGTAACGTCACAGTGAAAATATTCTCTGTTCAAGTCTGATTGGGAGCATTTTTTTTTGGGAGGAGTTTGTGGATTTTCTCGGGTTCCTCCAAGTTACTGTTACATTCAAGTTGTCTTAAATCTAATGAAGTGATGTGTGCTGCCGACCTCTTCGCCAGGTCACCCTTGTAAAAGAGATCTTGATCTCAATGGTTTTTTACTTTCTTGGATAAATAAAGGTTCAATAAAATAAAATAAACAAACTTCCACAAAATGGAAAACAAGCCGAGAGTCACTTCTTCGTTCAGCTTAAGCTCAACATCAGAAAGGTATGCAAACTTTTCTCCTTCAGAACTCTAGCAATATATCTATTTCACATGTGCGAAAAGTTCATAGTGGCGTCATGATCGTGTCCCAGCTTTTCTGAGCTGTGTAGCTGCCATCGGATTCAGACAAAACTGTGATTTATTTTTTCTAATTAAAGTGTGAGATCATGAGGTATAAAACATTTAATGACATTCATCAATGTCCCCACCTTTTCAAAATTGCAGTCGTTAAAATCATACAGTGACACATTCCAAAGCATTGAACAATAAAACATTAAAAAGGGAATTGACTGACTTTCTTTGCATCTGGCACACATGAAGCAGTTCTCGTGGTAGTTCCAGGTTTCGATGTACAGCCCTGTGCCGCAGTCCACACATTGACTGTCAGTGGTTTCATTGCACGCATGCTTCAGCGACTGCCCTGTAACGACATCCAGGTAGTTACCGTCCTCGTATGAGGCACTGACTTCAGCCAGTAATCAAGTGTGATGTACTTCACGTAGGTCACACTATTTAGCGGCGGACAAGAGGTTCACAGGGCACCTTTGATCGAGTTCAGTTGTGTCAAACTCGTTTTAGTTCAGGGGCCGCATGCAGCCATAATATAATCTTTAAATTAAATAAACAATTGAATTTTCTTTGAAACCAAACAACTTATACAGAAAATTCCTACTATCTGCTACTTACATTTTTTTTTTTTAAATCATTGTTTCCTTTGAAATGTTAATAATTTGCTTGGCAGTTTGATGGGTTGGGGTAGAACCTCTTGTTGGCCTGTTCTGACCCACGCACCTTATGCTTGACGTGACATAGACAATCTCCTCAGTTGAGCTGCAGTTGTCACGATTCGAGTAGAAGCCGAAAGCAGACTCGCACAGGTTTTACTGAGTTTAACAGGGTTTATTGATAAAAGTCCAAGCAGAGGTATCCAAAACATGATCCAGGAGCAAAGTCGGAGCCCAGAACAAAATGGGTCACAGGTAACAGGAAGGAAACGGGGAATACGGGACATAAGAGACACGAAGGAACATTGACGATCGAGCACAGAAATATGAAGGAAGGAGGTTTAGCGGAATAAAGATAAAACAGTTTACATCAAGGGGAAAAAAAAAGTCCAGTAAACACTTCCTGCTACACTCAGCAGAGAGGTGGAATGTAAAACAATTAATTTCACACTGAGTGGGAGAGAGGAGGTTAACTGGTGCGTGAGATCAACTTAATGCTTGAGTAGAAATGAGGTGGACAAATATTCTTTAAAAAAAAAAAAAAAAAGAAAAACAGAAACTTCCTGGCATAACTGCATTCCTGCTCTTCAAATCCCAAATCACTGCTGTCAAAGCTCCCAGAGCCCAAACAGAGTGGAAGGATAAATTAATTTAACTATTCTGGTAAGTCCTTGACAACAGACTGTTTAATATACTGCGACTACTACAGAGAGGGAAGATGCGCTACAAGACAATACACAGTCTCAGTTAGGATTATAAACACTTTATGCAAGTGCAATTCTGAAATAAAAGTAGAAAATTTAACGACACACAAAGCAATAATGTCTGACGTTATATTACCAACGTACACCAGAAGCAGATAACGTGAAAGAAGTCTGATTGATCCTTGCGTAAGATTCACAGTTGGAATTGTTTGTTTGTAAAGTTTTTGAATTTATTCAGCTATTATCTTCAGGCCAGACGGAGAGGTGGGGTGGTTCGTAGTTGACGACCTCTCCAGGAAGTGACCTGCCTCTACACGGTGGATATCTCAACCTCAGCAGTGTGTCTCCACTCACCAGGACGGCACCTCGTGCAGCACAGATTGGAATCTTGGAGCTTGTATTCCTTAGCTGCATCGCGACAACGTCCGTCTGAGTTGGCCTGATAGGGCCGAGACGAGACCTATACAGAGGAGACACAATATTTTAAAGCAGAGTTTCTCAACCTGGGGTCCGGGACCTATGAGGGAGCACCAGAAGCAGAAAAGCCAAGCTTTTGTTTGATCTGTCCAAACTTGATTTGCACATAAATAAACTGATTAGGGAATTTTTTCCCCTGCCTTATCACAATTTTCTTTATGCCTAAATTGAAGACTCTGTAGTCTCATGAGTGGGTGTGTCTGGGAAATTATTGTGACCTACTTTAGCATCACCTTGACAGTCATCCACTTTGTGGTGAGACATGAACGTGAGCTCTGAGCACAGTAACTGATATGGAAAAACATTGATAAGTTGTTAAATCGGGGCCTAAAGTCATTCTAGACCAAATCACACCCACGATAAGTGACACTTCTGTTTCCACCTGCCTGATATCTCCATAGTTATTCAGTGACGTTTTGGTAGTTGGGGCGACTTCCAATTGGTGAAGGTTTATCTGGAGTTTCTGTTAGATAAATCTTGTTTTGTCTAAAAAAGGATGAGCTGAGTCAGCAGTGTTTGGAACCTCTTTGCTTGTTTTGCTTGCCTTCAAAGCAGACTCAGTACATTCCAGCCTTTAAGAAGGCGCCGTCTGACTTCAGAGGAGAACAAACTTCTGGACAATCATGCAAATGTTGTACAGTGACTTTGTCTCTTCTTGCAAAAACAATGTGATGAACATAATGTAATTAAATTGTCTTAAACTTTTACATATCGCTTTCAGTCTGTGTATTCCGTCACCCTGATGTTTTTGGGTTTTTTTTTTTTTTTTTTTACAAGGAAATTCTCTTGACAGGTTCCTGGATTTGTCAGATAAAATCTGACATTCACATGACAACAATATGTCAATATGACAAAGGGCGTTGCTTTGCTTGACGATGTACACACTATGTACTTGGCTGTTCTTCCAAAATGTGCAGAACCAACTCAGTAAATACAACTTTACAAGCGATGTCATTCATGAGTTGGATTGCCTGGATTTAAAGAGAAAAAAAAAAAAAAAGATTTCTATGACATTGACGCTGAAACTGTAATGTAGTCCAGCATTGGGTTTCAAGAAGGCGTCGCGCCACAGTTAGCAGCTCACACCTCTCTGGTGTGAATGACCTGGAGCGTCCTCGCCGCTCTCCAGTGGCAAGCAAAAGTAAAAGAAACCCTACTGAGAGCTGCAGAGTGTTTCTCGTATTACAGGAAATGGAGGTGGCAGCAGGAAAGTCCTCGGTTCCAAAACGCAGACTTGAAGTATGGTGTGACCTCCGCCGGTTGTGTCAGTGGGTGGGGGGCACTAAAGATGAACTGTGAAGCTGTTTTCTGGAAAAAATTCTGTTTTTTCCTTTTCATGTTGGCTGCGCGCCTAAAATAATTCATGGTCTCGAAGAAAAACACAGGACAGGCGCAGGAGGGGGGCAATGGAGGAAGTTGCTGCTTCAATCGAGGAATGACATATGAAGCCTAAACATATTTCGATAAAATGTTCATGCAGGTTTAAAACACCGGGTGCAAAAGTGATAAAGATAAGAATGGTTGGTAAAACAGAAATGAGTCACTGTGAATGTGTTGGCTCCTGATCCAGGTAGGAAAAAAGAAAATCACATGATAGAAACAATTTTGAAAGAAGAAACAAAAAGTGATTCAAGCTGATTCAAACACACACACAAACCACATTTCATAGAACTGACTCACAATTCTTGAATGAACACTTTTCAAACACACTCTTCTTGAGAGTGGACAAACCGACAGTCGCTCATAAACACG
>OMNM01040358.1:20233-31281 GCA_900302745.1 Parablennius parvicornis
TCTGCAAACAGGAGCAATTTCCTTGAACTGAGTCAAGTATTTGGAGGAAGGAAACGCTGTCAAACAGTAACCCGCGCTCACTGATTTGCTGAGAATAACCATGAAAGTGTCACAAGCGGAGTTCAGACCGGGTTGTTGTTGATGTTACCACATGAAAACATGATTTTCTTCAACCGAAGAGACTGCTAACAGGAAAGAAGCAGGTCCTGGGGAGC
Organism: Parablennius parvicornis; assembly: GCA_900302745.1. Classification (NCBI taxonomy): domain Eukaryota; kingdom Metazoa; phylum Chordata; class Actinopteri; order Blenniiformes; family Blenniidae; genus Parablennius; species Parablennius parvicornis. The sequence goes on from OMNM01040358.1 coordinate 20,449, forward strand.
ATACTCACCACTTTCCGTCGGTTATCATGATTTATTTCTACAATGAGGAATACCTGCTATTTTTAAAAGCAGTTGATTTAACTTATATGAAATATGGTCACTTTCAATACCAGAACAGGAAGTAGTCTGTTAAAGGTTCTATTTTAAACATCGTTCTACATACAGTAGCACTGAGGTCAACTTGGTAAATCAGAATTACTTTAATCCTACCAAAAAATAGGAAACTGAAGATTTTTGCGGTATTGAATCTTGGTTTGTGACCCACGTTTTACGACTGTCTGGACAATAAATTGCCCCCCGGGGACACTAAGGTTCACCTTGTTGAAGAATCATCTAATTTGCAGTTGGGATAAAGTTTTGCAGGGCTCCTCATTTCAAGGTCTTGTTGTCTATACTGAGACTACATGTCCTGTGCACGTGCAGGTTTCCTGGCATTCTCCCACGGCCTGTATGATCTTAGCAGTGTTCAGTATAACAGTAACTTTAAATCCAATGAATCGCAGGAGACAACTAAAACTAAAACGTATTTCAGCGGTCAGACGAGTCACAATGGAAGTCGATGGAAAGTTGTGGACTATAGTCTTGGTTACACAACAAGTGAAAATACAATACTTTTGTGGTGTTTTTGGGAGGGCCGGTTTACTCAATGGTTCGTAGCCACTGAAAACACAATTTTCTGAAAACGGCTGCCACGGTTAAACTTCGGTCATCATTTAGGTGGGTGAAAATGCAACTTTCTGAAACCGCTCGGCCTCCGTTTCCTTGCAGAAGGTGGAAATGCTACGACTGCAGTACACAGTTTTTCTGCACGTGCTCAGTAACTGGACAGTAAGAACAATGTTGGCCTCCAGAGTGTCATGACTCCCAGTCAATGTTCACCTTTGACTTGATAGTTTCATAGTTGACAGTCACCGTCAAAACAATCCAAATTTGTTCTTCAATGTCAGTGTCCTCTTACTATTAATGTTTATAGCGTGTTGTTCTCTGCGTGTGTGGTTTCATTACAAAGAACAGGCGACAGCACCCACTAGTGGCCCTACATGAAAACTACTGTCGTTTCCAGTGTTTCCGCCGTTTATTTTTTTAAAACAGACATCGTTTTCAAATCGTTGCCGTGTAAATGAAGAACTTCTCTGCGCTTTCATTTGAAACTCCGTCACGTGAACAGGGCCTCACGTTTTCCATTCTTGGAAATCATTACTTTGATCGTCACGTTTTTTTCGGCTCCACAGATAGACAGCTAACACAGATCACCACACACCCACACACACTCACATTCACACGTACAGGTCATTTACGGTCATCAGTTATCCTCACATGGATGTTTCTGTACTGTGGGAGGAAACAGCACATGAAAATGCCCCCAGACTCGAAGCAGGGACTTTTCCGACTATGAAGCAAAACTGATTATTGTACCACTATTGTAACTTACGACATAATTCAACTTCTTCTTGTCATTCAGAAGTGATTGAGTCCTACAACATCATCCACCAGAGGCATCACTCTGAAATGAAAAAAAAAAAAAAAAAGATTTGGTTTTTATTCCTTCTTGACTACAATAAAAGCCTGTTTCAGTTCACTTGCAGTACTGTGTATATTCATGCCTTGCCCAATTCAATGCAGCGATGCTCTACGCTTTGTTCCCATCAGAGTTGTTGACATTTGGCGATAAAGTTTCCCCTCCCACATCCTCAGCACTTCTTTCGTATACAAGCAGAACAGGAGCCGCCACAGTGCGTTCTCTGTTTATCAAAGCGAGTAAATATCCAGAGTTTAACGAGAATTTAGAAAAAAGGTTTGCGGTGGGCAAGTGTGAAAACTGTCCTAAAAAGACATTTTGTTGTTTTCACTTTCCTGAATCAGTGCACACTTTGTACATTCAAGCACTGTACTGATGAGTGTTTTCCAGGAGCACAGTGATATGTGACAATAACTCTATGTGGAACTTTTTATTTGACAAATACTTTCCCTTTCAAACCCAAACCAATGGATGTGTTCAGGATAAAAACAATAATAAAATGTATTGTTTGAGTAAGTCTCAGCCAAATACATTACAGTGCACTAAGTTCTGATCGGAGTGGAAGATATTGTACATTTCCATGGCAACTAAGTAATTATATTACGGAATTCCCAAAGTTCTGAATACCACACCCGACTTTGAAAATATAAAATTGTTTGGAGTCCAAACAACTCTGACATCCACAATCTGATCAAAGTACAAGACAAACATGGATTTCCCTTCATTTGTTCCACCATAATTCGATATGGAGTGATGCACAAACAATTCAATCATCATCATCATCATTTTATTAACAAAATGCAGTTACAAAGACACAGTTAAGATGTCAGTGTGAAACAGAACATCCACAGCGGTTAAGGAGTGTTTCAAGCAGAGCAGTTCATCACAGCTGAGATGTTGATGTGAGTATTTGACGAATCTAAACTCATCAGACGCATTAACCTACTCTTTTGCTGAAGTCTGTTTCCAAACCATATACGTCGATAAAAAGCAAAGGGTGGCACACATACTAAGGGGAAACCAACTGCAAACGTAAACCGTTATGTAATTTAACAAAACTTTTGAATATGCTTCTGTAAGTCATTTTTTGATTCCAAACTGATGATTGAAAACTTTTGTGAATGGCACAGAAACACAGTTTTAAAAAAGAAAATGCAATTATCAGTGACGTATGTCTCATTCAAACTAATGTTTTGACACCAAATCAGTGGTAAGATCACAAAGCCACCAGCCTCTGAGCTCTGAGATAACTGAAGTGACTTCACTTTGATGCAAACGTTTCTGAAAAGGATCTTCTAAGTGCTGCTGCATTATCGTCAAGAATTATGACTGAGTATTCACAGACCTGATAACCCTGAGAACCCTCTACACGCAAGAGACTGTGACAGTGTGCGATCTGATAAATGGCTGCTTGTGGTTTCCTGCAAAGAGCAGCTTCTGCACGTCGGCCTCAGTCTGCGCTTCAGCTCCGTCTCTGTCCTGCAGTGAGGACGTTTCAAAGGAAGTCAAAAAACAGAAGCGTGAGAGAGGCTGGGAGCGCAAGTGAACAGCTGAGAAGGGAAACGCACGCTAAAACATACATATTTCAGACCGACTTCCCGTGTGTTTCAATTTACCAATCTGCTGTATATTTAACCTCTATGGTGAATTCCTTAATCAGTCAAAATGTGTCAGATGTGTTTTGAATACCAACTGTGGTGCAACGCTTATCTCTTGTTTCACATCCACAATGCTAAATATAAAATGCTAATTTAGATTCAATAAGTTATCCTCGCTCAAAAGGTGATTTGACCCGAAGTTATTCACGTCAAACTGAATGAAATGAATTGATGGATTTATAGAAATGGACAGTTGATGATTTTTCAGCAGACACGGTCCGACGTGCTGCTCGATTTTCTTTTAGCAGGGAAGTGTTGAAAGTTGTGACGAGCCAGACGGGACACGTGCGCGATCTGGTCACGGTTGCCAGACATTTCACGTTCAGACAGATTCTGGGGGGGGGGGGAACAAAAAAAAACAAAAAAAACAATCATAATTAATTTGTGATTAGTTATTTAAAAGCATTAAAGAACAGAGTGACACTGGGCTATCAAATCAAGAATCAAAACAAAACAGCAACAGAATTAGAGACTAAATGATTCTGTGACCTTCACCACTAAAGCTCTTATCCTTGTAACACCAGATAAAAGGAGTTTGGAGCCATAAGCAAAGGGCTCAAAAACTTTTACAGACAAATTTTAGTTAATGGTGTGTTTATGGAATTTAAGAAGTACAATAAAAAAATTTTTTTAAGAAAACTACAACATGGTATGACGGTTTTGGCTGTTTGTCTCTTTTAATATTTACAGGTTTATAGAGGTCAGCTACCATCGTTAGCAAGCAAATCCACTTAGAATTCAACTGTGTTTTACCTAAAAATGTATATATGGGTCTACTGACACATCTCTAATGATTTCGTTCGTATCAGTAGAAACCTCAACTAGCGGAGTTCCACAGTGCTATGTACTGGGCCCACTACTGTTTTACAATCAAAATGTATGATCCATGTTTATTTTCTTTGGAATATTATTTATATGCGTTTATCTTACATTGTTTTGAGTCTTCTTTACTATCGTGCATTTGCTGCTGTTGAAGTTTGTTGATGTAACGCTTGGTAAATTGCTTGTTGGCAAAATGTGCTGTATCTATGAATTTACTTTGCCTTGCAAAACAATCAAAACAACTTCTTTCTGTGGCTTCTCAGTTTCATGTGTCCATTATTAGACCCACTGAGAGGATGAGTGCAAATGAAATGTGCACTGACAGGAGGAATGGGACCAAATTAAAGTGTGGGAGGACTGCTGACGCTGTCAGTTCCTGCGCCGCTGTAGTTCATTCCGCTAAGCAGAACTCTCCACTGCACCTGCTCCAAATTCTAAATGAGTGGAGTGCTTTATTTTCAACAACATACTTAAAAATCTGGTAGGAATATAGTGATTTACATGCACTTGTTGTGAAGGCTTGAAACAGAGAAGCTGAAGAACACATTAGGAGGTGCATCGGCACACTTGTGCACACTTTTAATTTTCTCACCTCGGGTTCTTTGATGAATCCACTGGCCTTCGTATTGAGACTACTCTGCAGATCCAGGCTGCTCGGCGGTGGCAGAGTGGGCTGACCTGTGTTTGACCAGCCTGACAGACAATGCTGGTTAAAGACAAAAGAAATACATGATCATGAAAACTGTCTGTGATATCAGTTGATATCATTTCCATCCATGTATGTAAGCACAGCGAAATACCATTGGTAATAGAAAAACGTCTGTATGGACTGCAGTCAGGCATGTCCAAGGTCTGGCCTCTGGGCCAATCACAGTCCAAGGGCAGATTTTATTCAGCCCTCGCCTTTTGTTACAGAAATGTAACATTTTTGGCCCAATCGTACGATTTTTAAATCATGACGGCACTGGAGTTGTTGGGTTTTTATCTTTAAAAGTGCCTGGAAATGACTGTGTTGTACGAGGCACATAGGAATGTTTTACATAAATGATTTACTGACTGGACCAGTCATAACCTAATAATAATAATAATAATAATAATAATAATAATCTTTTTTTTGAACATACAAAAAGAAAAATTAAATATAAAATGAATCATTTAGATGAATAAAACAAAAACAAAAGAAAAAAAATGAAAGCTGATAATAAAAACCTCCACTTCTGTGAGAGAATCGTTCACCAACCTGGAGACTCTTTGTTTTAATTTCTAACTCACCGACGGTAACCCCAAACTGTCCGACGGGTCGAAGCTGCATCGCCGGTGAGCTTTGTATTTGTAAGGTGGCACAAGGGCACTGCGAGGGATGCTGACCCTGGAAGGTTGCCAAAATGACCATGTTAAATGATTGAAAAACCCTGATGTAGTGGGAATCCCACAAAATGTTAAGTTATTTGGAATATAAACCTTTCCATCTGACAAAAGAAGCTTGCAGTCCAACAAAAAAATACAAATAAAGTAGTCCAAAAAAAAAAAAAATCACAGAACCAGAATACTCACGTTTGATTTGTGGAAGTTACATATCGAATCTGAAATATATTTGACAACTGTGTGATGGACTCAGGCTCAATTAATTCCACCAATCACAAACCACACTTGTCTTCTTCTGTTAAAGTCTGATTCATGATACAGCTCACACTCCTAGGATTTAGAAGCAGTCGTCTTCTTTCTCCCGCTGTAAATAATGTGCCTCCTGAACTTACTTTCAACTGATATTTCTTAACATCACAGTATTTGATTGTCTGAGGACATCTGGCCCAATTTTCCGCTGTTAAGAACCCTGACCGTTGGAGAAACACTTTTAACAACCCCTGCTGTCAACTGGATTTGTAACTGTGTGTGACCAGGACACATTTGAGCGTTTGCATTTTAGCAAAGCTGCCCTGTTAAACCCGCACGCGGGTGTTCTACTTCCATTGTGGGATGATCTCTAATGAAGACCATTTCACATCGACTGTTTTGCTGATAAGAGCCTTCAGACTGCAGTTGAGGTGCACGTCATCAGTACCTGATCAGAGCTGGCTCAGACATTGTGTGAGGGTGGGACGACTTGTGCTTTTTGCACACAGGACAAGACTCCTCAGCCCGAAGCGGGACGGGGAACAGTCTGTTGTTAATCCTGTAGGAGAACGTGCCTGTAAGACAGACGAGCAAAGCAGAAACAAACGTTAGCACAGCCTTGATGAAAGGCAAAGGAGGACAGGCCTAATTAAATGAATAACTTACACTGATGAGTGTCTGCGTTGGCCTGCCGGGAGCCCTCGTCTCCCACCGGCGGAGAGCCCGAGACGCCGTCCTCAGAAAATCTATGAGGAGAGTTTATTAATGGTCATTTGATAAAGCCGTCATCAATCACGGGTAAACTTGACACATATAATCAGCGGGATTTAATGAGAAGCACTTACTCCGAGTGTGTGGTCCGCACACACTCGTCTCTATTGAGGGAGCGAAACGCACGCAGGTCATCGAAGAAGTCGTCAGAGCGCTCCATCAAGGAGTCGTCAGTATCCAGGACTCCTTATGGGATTAAAAAAAAATAAAAAAAAGACAGCGACTGTCAGTGATCTGACCCCCATGTGTTCTACATATCCCCCCTGCGTAGTGATCAAAGCGAAATAAAGTAAAACTCATGATTCAGACTCACACTAATTAGTACTTTGATTGTACATTGAGTAATTTTCAACAACTGAACAGTGAATGAAATTTGCAGATTGATTGTAGATAGAGGTTTTCATTTTGAAGGTTATATTTATCTTGTCATGGTCTGACATTCCAATTTGTCTGCATAGATCACTAATTCTTACAGAACATGATGTTTTTATAAAGTTAATAAGGTTTATGTTTGTTTTGTTTTTTTTGATCAAATGTATATTATTTGTTTGACACTGCATGTACAGCTCTATTATCCAATTTCCTTTTGTATATTAACAGTCTCCTTTTACATCTGCTTTGTGCTTTGAGGCTACTTTTATCTGATACCTTGCAAAGATGGTGATTCATAGTTTTAGGAAATACCGAATGTGAAGCTTTTTACACCAAAGTCAAAGCAGTGAGCACACCTTGTGGAGAGGTATTCACATATAACAATAACTTGTCAAACAATGCAACAACCTGCTTCACATGATCAGATATATTAGTAATCAGATTTCACTTACTCTTTTCAGGACCTGCTGTTTCATGAAATGTCTCAGGAAACTAAACCGCCCGCCTTTGATAATTAGATCTGAAGTGGGCAGTTTATTTCTTTTGCTTTCAGAAAAACACCTTAAATGTGTACCTGCGATCCAGTCATATCCCAGTAAAGGCTGCAAGCGATGCCTGTCTGTTAACGGTACGTCTTCACACTCATCAGACTGGAATCTGACCCGACTCTGCACGCCGCTCTAAAAAAAGAAAAGAAAAAAAAAAAAGTAACCTGCTTCAATTCTGTCATTTTTATAAAGTGGTTGAACACACTGAATGTTTAAAGAGATAATTATGGAAATATACTCCACAATCATAATTAAAGAAACCACAGGAATTTCAAGAATAATGTCACGTCCTTACCCTTCCTTTACTGTGAGTTACCAAACAGGACTTGGTGTCGACGGGCCCGCTGAGGCCTGGAGGACGTCTATGTGTGGCTTCCAAGAGTTCTGAAGGCTTCGGATCTACAGCAGCTCCTTGTCTCTGTTTCTCACTCGAGGGTGGCACGGAGATAGACTGCTGGATGTCTGTCTGGTCCTCACAAACATCTGATGAACAGATAGATCAAATATCATAATCAGAGATTAAGGTATTCATGTATTGATCACATGCATGTTAAAGGTATGAGATAAGGTTTCAATAAGTTCAGTTTTTACTTCTTCATGTCACTGAGGAAGATTCATTTGTGAACTACTCGTGAAATCTTTATTTCTCCCTGTTTTAGGTGTCAGCAACTCTGTCTTACTGATATATATAATTTCCTTGAGGTACTGTATTCACTAAGTTCTTTCTGAAACCTTAAAAATCTTGCCTTGTTCCATTATTGAGCAATCATGATTTAACACTGATCACCCCTCAGCTCTTCAGCCGGTGTTCTGTTAATGCTGTCAGAGTGTATGACCACAACTCATGAGAAGGCATCGTTCAGTTTTCAGAGAGCTGCTGGGGGACTTGAAAACGACTTCGAACAGACACTCACAACATACTTTTAGCTGAGATTTAATCATATGATAGATCCTTCTCACATACTTTCTACCTACTTTGTTAATCTGTTATATTTTAAGAAATCATATAAATGTATTCTTCTGATCCACACTTAAAATTGTCCTTCATTTCAGGGGTATCAAAGCTTTTTTCTTTATTTGTTTTTTAACTCAAGCTTTCCTTTAAAGGGGTCATATTATACAGCTTTTCAACATTTTCACATGGTCTTGTTGGTCCAAAAACACTGTATTCTAAGTTTATTGTGGCAAATCCAGCTTTTCCTTGATTTTCAACCATTTCAATATTGGATCATAGGAGCTGCATGGTGTCGTGTGCCAGAGCAGAACTGCCTAATTGAGGGAGGAATCAAAGGCAGGGCCTACCCTGATTGGGATTGGATAAACCTCAGATGACACTATATAGGGTTTGATTTCTGATTAGCTCCTTGGAGCAACACACATTATAAAAACTGAAACAACCCAGAGAGAGATGACAAACTTTCTTCACTTCTGGGGCGTCATTCCAGGTATGGGGACGATTATTACTGTGGAAAAACTACCAGAACGTAAATTTTACATAATATGACTCCTTCAAAATTAACAGCAGCTTTTTAAAATTGTTATTATTCTGCAACTGCACAAGTTTCTCGGCCTCTTGTAAACAAGTTGCTTATTTACCAACAAATTTCACGGATGGTTTGGCGAGGGCTGCACGGGCAGGACCGCGGCATCCTCGGATCACAGTCACCAGCTCCTCCGGCGGCCTCCTCTCCTCCTCCGGTAGTCTCCTCTCCTCCTTCACCACCTCCTCCTCCGCTTCTCTCTCCCTCTTGCGGCTCTCCTTGCAGCCGCTGAGCCGCTCCAGAGTCTCCCTCTGGAGCCTCAGTTGGTTCATTAAAGATTTGTTTCGCTCTCTCAAAGTTTCCAGCCGCTCCGCGAACATCTTTGTAGCGTTTAAATCACTTGTTTTTTTTGTTTTTTTAAATATAGTTTTTAATAGAAACAAACACAGAAAGCAGCAGCTTCGCTTCCGCTTGAAAAAGAGTTCATTACCAAGGCAACGCGTCGACAACAGCGCCGTGATTGGCTGTGAGCATCTTTACCCAGCATGCTTTGCTGCTAACAGAAGTTGTTCTTAAAAAGACAGGCGCGCTTTATACAGACCTTGCAATAGCAGCATGTTGACCAGCAGAGGTCGCTGTGGTCTCACTGCTGAACAACAAGACTGAGTTTATACTGAAATGCACGTGGAGATGTTTAGATACTTTTTTTTTTTTTTTAAACAGATTTATTTTGTTAATAATGCATGACAGACTTCACTGTCTGACAGGAATGTTCCGTAATGAGCCTTTCTGTAGTGGTTCTTTATAAAATTACATTCAAATAAACTCTGTACCCATGAGTTAGCGAGCCAGTGGGATAGTTTTGCATGCCACCCTCGGGTTCACCCACAGAGGAGTGGAGGAGTGGAGCCAGAGGTTCCATAAACCATCATTTATAAAAGTTAGTCAAAAGTAAATCAAGACTTTTCATCCTTGTGTGTATTTCTTCCCACCTGTCAGAGTGTCTACAGCTCCTCCTTTATGGACAGAGAGGTGAGACAGCACACCTGATTCACATCAGGGGCTTGTCTGCCACAGTGGGTTTTATTGATCTCTATATCTAATGTTATTTAGTGTTTTCAGAGCCTTTTCATGTAAAATGAACAGTGGCCGTGTGTATGTTTTACAAGTTGAGCCCCAAATTTCCACAAAGTAAGTTAAGTATGGTACAATCATTGTGTTATATAGAGTGAGCAGAGAAGATTGATTTAGATAGAATTTGACTTTATGTAACACTGAAAAAGATTTTTGCTATTTTTCCCTTTATACGATTAATATATGTGGCTTCCATTTGAGGTCCTCATCAATGATGACTCCTAAGAATTTTATTTCTTTAACCCTTTGAATGTCCATCCCATTTATTTTTATTGATGCATCAACAGTGTTTCTTTTTTCATTGAATATTATATATTTTGTTTTGTTAACACTGAGAACCTTTTGTTTGTGCTCCAAGTGCTCCAAGTACACTGAGGCAGTAGACAATATGTTTTATAAAAAAGTCCACAAACTCAATGATCTAAGCTGACTTTCCACAGCTGGCTAAAGAGTAGAAAAATATTTCTTTTAAAAATATCCGAAATTGCCAAGAACTTTCCATCAAGGAGATTAAATCAAGCAAACAAGCTTGATTAGATACAGTTAAATCAAGTTTGAGGAGAGAAAAACAAAATGACAACTGAAAACATAACAAGCCTTTAAATCCAAGCAGAACAGAAACAGAACCACAAGCGTTACATGACATGTAAAGAGTTCAAAGAAATTGTCCTCGTGGATTGCTTGAAGCAACATTTTGGTGGAACGTAACATGAAAGTTTTGTGGTTTCCTATTAACGAAGCCCCCCTTCATCCAGTCCATAATCACAGTCTTTCTTTTAATTAATAGTTGGGATTAAAATGACGATGGGCTCGAAGTAAAATCACGGTTACTGCTGGCATATTTACTGCATGAAGAGAGACTTAACTCTGCCTTCACATTGCCAAAAAAAAAAAAAAAAAAAAAAACACACAAA
>OMNM01040369.1:0-14579 GCA_900302745.1 Parablennius parvicornis
CTACCTCTTACAGCACGATAAGAGCATCAGTCACGGCGCTGATACTGGTCTAGTCGAAACCAAATGGGCACAAGAGAACAGGAAAATATAAAAACCCAAAGTCGAAGCTCATACAGCTGCAAAACCATATCACTTCTTGGTAACAATGCAGACCTCATGAATAAAAGAAACATAAAATGAATATGAGAAAAAAAAAAACCTGAAAAAAAAATAAATAAACTTTTGTTATGTTTCTTTATGCCTGTGGCGTTTTTAGAGTACATCAAGAGTTTGAATTGTTTGAACAGATTTTAAAAAGAATTGTGCTAATTTTAAAGAAAAAAAAAAAAACGTCGTTGTCGATTCCTATTTTGACGATACGAGTTAAGGTCACAGATAAGAAATGTTTCTCTTGCTCTTTTTCTTCCCTGTTCCTTCCTTCCTTTTCTGCTCTTTTCTTCTCTGTTGTGAAGACGTGCTGAAGTGCTCGTCAACTTGTCAGCTGGGGGGAAACACAAACGGCAAAGCTTGTGGAAAACTAAGCTTAAAAAAAAAAAAAAGAATTAAGGCTATGAATTTAGGCATGCCTGTTTTTTTTTTTTGTTTTTTTTTTAATTTGTTTAGGTTTTTTTTCACAATAGGGGGAAATGTTCTTTAAATTTCCTACTTATGAAGAAACTTTGGGGAACCGTCGGGGCCGGCAGTGAACAGCGAGCGGCCGTAGCATTAATCCGGGGGAATGAGTTGAACTTCGGGGGTGGGAGGGTTTTTTTGTTTTGTTTTGTTTTTCCGTTCTCTTGAGAAAATTTATAGTGGAAAAAAAAAAAGAGCTCAATTGATTTGAAGTTGTTGTGCAATACTTAATTGAGACATGAAAACCACAGGTTAGTGGTAGGCTGACACTAAGCGGTCTTTCCATCGCTTAGGGTCAGTGTCCTCTAGAGCTTTCCAGTCTACTATGTCAGAACTGTGGTTTCTTGTTGACTTTTTTTTTTTTTTTTTTTTTTTTTTCCTTTTTGGTTCCTTGATTTTAACACTTTTTTTGGGCTGTAAACTATGGTCTGTCAGTCTGTGAAACTTTGCAGTATAATTCTGGTATTGTTGTTCTCTTTACGGTGTAATAAATATGTTAATTCCTGCCCAGAGAGCCCAGACTTATGTTATTTCATTACTGCTGCTTTGTGAAAGATTAGAAATAGTATCGACAAACAATAATAATCAAGGGACGCATAGTCAACTGATCTTTTGGGGGAAATTTGGGTGTAATGGTGCTTTTTGTGCTAATAGCTTGTGTTAAAACTGGAGGATTGGATTAAGACTTTGGCACAATCGTTGTGTTAAACGATAATGTGGGAATAACAATTTCCTGCAGTTTTGTAGCTTGAGTTATGTTGTTGTAAACGCATCACCACAAACAACAGTGGTGGTTGCCACTGCAGCAATTCCAACCTGAATCCTTCATTTATAGTAATTATGACAAGTCTCACTCAAATTCACTCTTACAGGAAATGAAGAGTCCACCGATTATCCTCTAATACATATTTTTGGGCTGTTTGAGAAATGTAGTACCCAAAGAAAACATGAAAACCATACAAACCCCATGCAGAAGAGTCCCTGAGGGAGGTGAATCAAACTGCATCAGTGACACAATGTCAACAATATCAACAATAACTGACAACAAGAACTGTATGATAGTCAGGAATGCCTGTTACAAAAAAAAGTACCTTAGAAAACGATTCATCAACACAAACAAGTTAATCAAGACCAATATTTTACGAGATAAACAAGATATTTAGATGATAAATATTGCATTTTTGATTTCAGTTTTATGTTAAATTTAACACAACAACTGGAATGTTATCTTTAACATTAAGTTAGTCATTGACAGCGTAGTTAAATTAGTTTGTAGTTTTTAACATCAAACAAGAAGCTGAACCAAGTACAACATCCAGTGACTGTTAGTAGGACGGTTTGATCACGAGGCTAAGTTAGAGTCGGATATTGATTTAAAACGAGACGACTTTGTTCATTCTGTCCAGCTGTTAGTGCCACGGAGGGGACATCCAGAGCGAAGACATGGAAAATCAGTTGCTCCTGTACTCTCTATCTAAAACTTAAAAAGGACTGCTAAGTACATTCACAGCTTCTTTATAAGTACATACACAGTGATGGTTATTCTTCCTGTCTCCAGGCTCCAGCCCTCACTGTCTTTATTAAGGGGGATTTTTTTTGACAATTGCAATGTCTTTCTGATAGCTTATCCATCCCTCTACCGCTGAATAGTTTGTCTGCTAATCTAAACTTCCAGCTACAGCAAAAACTGAATTTAACTGAATTGTGGTCTTTATTACTAAACATAATAATTTAACATATCATTACTATCAAATTTAGAAAATAGTTTATCAATATACCACTGTCCAAAATCTAAAGTCACGTTTTCTTAAACTATTTGAAAGACATGGGATGATCTTGGATGCTCGCTCGAGTTCATTGAGTAACAGTTGGTGAGACATATTACACGGTCATCAAACCCCTCAAAATTAACTGGCAACCTTTGAAATAATTTGAACAAACACCATCATAAAATAACTGAACAAAGGCAGCTGAGAAAACCTAATAACAGATTTTTTCTTGGTGCCAGACGACGTCTGCAGAGTGTTGAGGCTCACTGTTGTGTGGGAAAGACGACAAGCTATGATCTAAACCAGCTACGGCCAATAAGGATTCTAATAAGCAGCAATTACTATTCAATCTACATGTCTCCTGCATATCTGTCTTTACTAAAACAGTATGGGAAATAAATCAGCCTGATTATTGCACTGACTCCACTATGTGAGTTATTGCACCTCAGACACTTGACAGACTGATTAAACATCTGACAGGAACCTCACTGCACGCATAAAAATGTGACCAAACATAGTGACAAGGCTAAATGAACCATTAAAATTAAGAGGAGATACATTACAACAAAGCTGTTAAGATACAAGGCTTTGATGGAGCTATTTATGCGGCGCTCTGACACCGGTACAATTAACCCCCGAACTAACCTCAGGTTTTTTTTGTTGGGGTTTTTTTTTTTTTTTGCCTGGGAAAGATTGTGTTGGCCCTCAAAGAGCAGGAATCGGCTGCTTCCATTCAAAACGCCTGACATTGAGGCCGTAAAACAGCTCGTCGGCTCTGGAAGCTCTGCCTTTTTTACAGCCCCCCCATCCCCTCTCCTTATCTCTGTGTTGAGCCACTTTGGAAGTGATAAAGCTCTGGGATGAGTTGGACCGCTGTGATATTCCTGCCACATTCTTCTACATAAAGTTCATTGTGACCAGGCCTCTTTTCTTCACCCCCCCCCCGACCCCCAATCTTCCTCTCGCTCTCTCCCTGTCTTTTTCCCACTCTCTCTTATCAAGCCAGGCAGAAGCAGACAGCGACTTGAATTAAGCGCCGGTCGGGGGGGGGTGGGGGGAGCTGCTCGGTGCCGATAACAATACAAAATGGATTTTCTCAAACAGAGAAAAACAGCTGTCTCCATTATTTGAATGCTTCACCTTTCCCCGCTCCATTAATTGGCTCTTTGATCACAGGCAGAGGTGCACAGTGACTGATAAGGGGTAGGTTATTAGTAAAGTAGCCTGGAGGACCGAGAGGCGGCCGGCCATGCCGGGCTGCAGGAGATGAGATAAAGGCGTGGTAATGCCGGTGTGAGCGAGTGCCGGTGAGTGATAGGCCTGCATCGTCTGGCCCTCTCACTCCTGCTCGGCTCACGGGCAGCGGGGAAAAGAGAAGCCACGGGACCCAGTGTGACATAGCCACTAATGCAGGATTGTGATTCAGCTTGTGGGGGATAGAGTGTGGGATTTGATTCCATAACTGCACACTCCTTTAAGTTGTAGATCTCTCTCTCTCACTACTTCTCTCACCCATACTTAACCATAATCAAACTGTATGACAGAACATGTCCTTTGTACTTTCTATTTCGCCTGATACGTAGTAACTGTTCGGTCCACGATAGGGGGCGAGGAGGAAAAGTAGAAGGAGGGAAAAATGACATTACCCCATCTAGGGGTCTTTAAAAGATGGGCGGCTCCTTTGATCTTGCATTGAGTTAAATTCACTGCATTAAATCTGATGGAATTTTCAGTATAAGCCTGTTTATGTATTTTCTCACATCCGTGGACAAGGGGCGATTTGCCACACTTCTCAGCGAAAGAAGGGGATCTTCAAGAAGTCACTATCTTGTAATCCTCTCTCTCTCTCTCTCTCTCTCTCTCTCTCTCTCTCTCTCTCTATCTATCTCTCTCGCTCTTTCGCTCTCTCTCAAACACACACAGGGAAACAGTGAAAAGTGAAAGGAAAATAGTAAAAGAGACAGGGGGTAGAATGGATGAGCCGAGCTGGTGGAAGAGATAGGAGTTGAGGGACCACTGAGTGGAGAGAAAGAGGAGGTGGAGCGAGGAAGTCGAGGGTAAAGGAGATGAGGCTAAAATACCAATTTTAGTTTTATCAGTAGTATTTGTATAGAAAAAAAAATCTTTTTAAAAAGTCCTGCAAAAATCAAATTTCAAAATTATTGATGACACGGTGAATGCAGGTAACTAAAAGCCCGTAAGTTAGGAATTGTGACCCCTCAAAAACACTTTGATTCACTCCAAATCGAAGCCTGCTTCAGAGGTGTTAGTCCAAAAGGATGAGACAGAGAGTTTCACTTCAATAACAGACATAATCAGACTCATGCTCACAATCACAGAGCAAGCGCTCTGTATCTTGCTGTGTGAAGATATGCCTTACCGGTATGCCTCCTCTAGTACAACATCTACAGCTGTTGGCATATACAGGCCGAGGACAAAAGCCTGTGCAGCTATCATTGTCAAGTAATGGCCTCCATACAATGCCCAGCAGGTGAAGTGGAGAGCAAAATACACAATGCTTCCTTATGCCCCCAGGAGACAGTGAAAACTCAGCAAAAGAACTCGACGGACAAGAAGAAAAAAGCTGTTTTCCTTTTTCTTTACACTCTATTCTCCCTCCTCCAATCTCACACTTAACTGTGGCAGCATCCTGTAATCCAGCTTGCAGTAGTTCTCGCTAAAACAGCCACAGTTGTTTCACACAAATGGAAATGTACATATCCACAGTCATGGACATATGCTGGTTCAATGGGGACAGATCCTGTGTATGAAGAGCATGTCCATCATGCTGCTACACTTAACTATTCAGAGAGTCTCAAAGACCATTCAAGGCAAAAAATAACAACCTAAAATATTTGCCTTTAGAGATGCAAAGATGAACACAAATTCAACAAAACACTGCAAGATTTATAAAGGTTTGACATTGGTCCACATAAATGCAGTGAGACAACCCAGGAGAAGTCATCTGGCATGCAGCATCAATCAAAACATCATCACATTGCACCACATGGTGTCATTGCTTCAAAAAAATGCTCCCACATGTCATAAATGAAGAAAAAAAAAAAGAAAGAAAAAAGAAAACCACAGTTCTCTCTGGTCTGTGCGGCAGTTGGTGGAAACTATGTTGTACTTTGTGCAATATTGTGTCGAGACAAAACAGGAATCTGCTCTAGACAGACATTTCTTCACCAGGAGCAGATGAAAACACTCTAATTGGAGCAGCTTGGAAAACCACGAATATCACTCACTGAGGAAACAGTTACAGATGTAGCTTATGTGTAGTTTTGTGACGTTTATAAAGGTTTATTGACTATAACGTCAATCTGATTGGATGATTTTATGTTGAGGGATTAGACTGTTATTTACATGAACAGTGAATGAAGTGATTAGAATGATGTGCGAGTTTCTATGCACCATGAATATCATCTGAGTCAGTCAGTAGATAAATCCCATGATGCTTTGCCCCTTGATGTTTCATACATGATCCCAGCTCCGTCTCTAACCAGAAGCCCACCACCATCGATGATGGATTTGTTAACTAGACTAAACAAGGTTGTTGTGCAACATCAAGCAAACGTTCTACTTGTTGAGACGATGACAAGAAAGAGACATGCATGGCGCCATTAATGTTTGTCGAGTATGTTAACATTGTTGAAAAAGCAGCACCGTATCTGACGTCGAGCAATTTTTAGCAAAATAACACGCATGGCTCATTATGTGGTAACGTTACATAACAGACACAAGTTCTGACTGAGAATCAAGCCGCTGTGCATTAATAGGGACTCTGATTGGATCGTAAACAGGGCTACACCTTCCTGTCCGATTTTCATTTCTGCTGGATAGAACTCATCTAATCAGAAGTGTTTATATGGTGCAGTTTGAATCAAAAAAGTATATCCGACCACGACGAAGACAAAAGACTCGTACGCGAGAGGAAGTATATAACGAATTTTACCAATCTTCAGTTTAAAAAATTAAGTGTAGAAGTAGATTTATGTCACACAAAAATTGACATATTTGTCCTTTTAGTTGTAAATAAAGACTTGCCTTGACATTCTCACCTCCTCAACTGTGCAGGATAAACAAGCTCCTTCACTTGAAAAAAAAAACTGGCAGACCTTTCAGCGGCTCTGCGTTCCTACAGCGGCGAACCTCTCAGCGAGTAAGTGTTCGTCTGAACCGCCGTATTTGACATTGACTTCGTGGGGAGAGCAAGTATATGTTTTCAATCGTTTGCATGCGGGTGTGTGCGATGCGTGTGGGTGTTTTTAAGTGCCAAACTGAACATCTTGCTAGGATGTGAAGTCAGGAGGTCTCTTCCCATGTAAGCAGCAAGCGGAGAGGAGGTGATTGATGGCTAATGAGGGCTGAACGGGGAGCTGAGGCCAAACACACACAGTGTACTGCCTACTGTGGCTTTACCGCATGATGGATGACACACTGAGATGCAGCATACACGTGGTCTTCTGTCTGAGTGTGGATCTGCTTCCATGTGTGGTCTCAATGAAACAGTCGATGTGCTTTTGTTCTGAAAAGCTGCATTTAGATTTTTGTTATTACTCTGAAGGTATCATATGTGTGTCCATGTGCGTCCAATCAGGAGCACTTTTGGATGTTAAAACAAGCTCTGCCTCACAGGAGATCTTATTTGATTAACTCCTACGTCAATACAAATGCACAGCGTATGATTTTCTGTGAATGGAAAAGTTGACTCTAGCTGTGCTAAACATTGACATTAGCCCATTCCTGCATATCGCTTCAATCCTTGTGGTGAGTTTGGAAGAGTTTTCTCGTGTAGTATTTTCTCCCTCAGTCCATTCTGTTTCCACTCCAAACCCACTGAGCCAAATCACATCCAAAAACAGTTTACCATGACACACAGTGGGACATCGCAGTCCATCAGTCATCTTGAGCCTCACCGCTTCTTACTCAGTGGATTCGTCCCATCTCATTCAAATACCACACAGCCTCCACCTATAGACACAGTGTGAAACCTCGTATAAACCCTGCAACATATGGATAGTTGGTAGATTGTGTTTTATCCCCCCAGGTTGAGCCGATCAGTGATAGATTGGCCTGTATGGAGCTTAACCTTGAATGTCTGTGCATCCAGGAAGACGTACATTTGAAACAAATGTTGGCTGAAAAACCAAAAATAATTGTTTGAAATGAAACAATTACTAACAAAAGCTGCTGAGTCATAATTCTTCCTGCTGTTTTAGCTCTACCAGCAATGAAGAAAAACAATTAATCAAAAATGAAAATGAAAAATGAAAATCAGTTATGGGGTGTCTTCTATTCTGTGACATCAAGCAGTGTTTTCAAAATCAAATTCAGACTTTCCATCTGTACCTTGAACAGCAATGAATAAACTTAACTGTCAATGTGTAATACATAGGTGTCTGCTCCCAGAAATAGCTGTGTTGAACCAATGAACTGAAACAGCAGCCAGATATGAGAATGTGAAAGTGACCAACTGCTGGCCATATTGAACATGAGCATATCTTTCGAGTGCGCTTGATAGATATTTCCCAATTCTCACTGCAACATCAAAGCAGGAATGTAAATCAGCAGAAACAAGTTTCTTCTGGGGGTCTCCTCTTCTTTTTGAAATAAATTCTTTCTCTCATTCAGATTGGAATACTACTTTCTTCTTTCAATCCAACCTGTCTGTAGTGAATGACAGTTGAAGGTACAGAGCAGAATTTGTGCCCAACGGGGTTAAAAAAAAAAAAAAGAAAAAAAAAAAAAAAAAAAAAAAAGTCACTGTGACCAAGCGTATGTGATGAAACTGGGCTCACCACCACAGCAACATCCCAGATTAGTACTTCTGTCTGGACAGACAAGGAGATGCCATAAGCACCCAGAGCACCCCTGAGGAAATTTATAGCTTAGTCCTGAGCATCCCTCATATCCGCTGGCCTCACTTCCATCAACTCATCCCTGGACCTGCGTCTCCCCGTCCCTCCTCACCCGGCACCCTCCCCCCTGGCTTCCCCAGCTGTTGTGCACCTGGACGCTGGCCCAGGAGAGGGATGGGAACGCACGCCATCCATCTCTCTGAGGGGGCACATATGGTGTGTATGTGTATGCACATGCGTGTGTGTTTGTGTCTGTGTGTCTGTGTGTGTGTGTGTGTGCTCTCGCGCCTCGCATTTTACTTAAATCTGTCTAAACCTGTTAACACACTCGCATAAAGGCATCACAGGGATTTTAGGAGAAAAATGAAGTCATCATTACATGAATTATATTTCTAGATGAGAACAAGTTCTAAGGTTAAACTGTGATTGCGATTGGGTTACGTTGAGGTGAAAGGTTTGGCGAGACGTTTTCATGGCTACATGACAGTATGTCTGTAGGAAAAGAATGTACTGTAATTCAATGCAATGTCTTTGAATAAGTCTGATATCACCAGGCAGGCGGGAAAATCACTGCTCAGATATGATACACGTTTGCATTCCGAGGCCCAATTCAAGCTTTATGTTGCAAATATCCATAGAACATTTACACTATGTTATAACCAATATATTTTTTTGTTCAATATCCAATTTTTGTTTCATATGCTCAGATATTAGTTTTTCAATGACAGGACACAAATGATTGCGAGTTTTTTAAAGCTAATTTTTTTGTTTACATTATTTTGTAAACCGGAAATCATCTCAATCTTGTCGCACACTGATTTGTTTGAGAAAAACATATACGTTGTAAATCAACTTTATATTGTTTCCAAAGTTGCACGTTTTGCATGTTGGCTCAAAATGGCTCAAAGTTGATGAACTTGTGAAAAGCACTTTTTTGCCACTAGAATATTTATACTGGACTACTTGATGAGGTTTTCCCAATAGACAATATTGAATTTATTCATTCCAATGTTATGTATGAATAATTTTTATTTTTAAGTTTAAAAAGTGAAAGAAGCACTGCAGGCACGTCAAAGCGATGCCTTGATTAGAAGCAATTTATTCGTGAGCGGTTTGTTTATGGAATCAATTTTTCATCCTAAATGTCACATTCCTCTGAGTTTTGCATTGCAGATTGGCTGAGATATTTCTGTTGAAATATACATGGGGACTTCTTTGCTCTCCCCCTGGTACGCAAATTTGATTGGTCTGAGAGGGAAGGAAGATGGATGAAGATTGTCCACCGTTTGTTGTCAGGGGACCAGAAGAGGTTGCGACGTTGTTTTATATCGGTGTGAAATGTCTCATATCGGAAATGGCAGCTCCCAGATGGATTCAAATCCGGACACACCCGGCATACTAATAAATATATTGCACGCAGGCAGCAACAAGAAAGGCATTCACAAATAAAGCAACCCGTTAAAAGTATAGACAAATAGAGGCAGAACACATTAACCTCAGCTTAAATACTTCAAAACCAATAAAACAATGATGGAGAAGCAACCCATGTCCAGGGAGAGAAAACATACAGAATCTATCAATTTAATTAAGTATTTATCATGGACATTAAACAAAATGATGCTACATGCTGCTATAATAAATCCTCTCATCAATTTGTTCTGATAATTCATTAATATTTGACGCCACCTGTTATCTTAAGTGACATCAAAATCCATTGAGTGTCAAAGGTAGGGATCATATTACATTATCTAATCTGTATTCCTAAATTGCAAATTAAGACATGAATATTATAAACTCAAAACTTAGTTATTGATGTTTTTGTCAAGCACCCAAAACCTTTGCCAAGTCAGAGAGCATTTCCTTGTTTCTCTCACACGCAAACCCTCTGAAGTTTATCATGAATAGAACACATCAGTAAAATGTAATTTTTCCTCCGAATGATAATGCCGAGAAAACAGGGTGCATCCTGGTTAATCTCTTCCACAGAGAAGAGAAACTCTTCGTAAGTCGGAGGCTGCGTCATAGTTGTGGTGAAACTTTCCCTTCCAGAAGCCCGTCCCATTCTGTCTGGCTTTGCTCCGTCTTCCCTCTGACATCCTGGATTCATCGCTCCTGGCCTCTCATCTCTCTCAGCTGTTCTCTTCTGTAACATCTTGGATTTATCATTTCATCTGCTGATTTCTTTTCCACTATCACACTGTCAAATGACATCTTGCATTTATCAATCTACTATTTACTAGTCTAGCATGTTGGACTCGTCTGTCCTCCGCCACTTCATCGCTCTCCCACTCTCTCTTTCAGTCTGTCTGTCTTACTACTCTCTTTCTTGGATCTACAACAAATGTTTGACCAAGCTGTTCCCCACTGTATTATTCAACGCCGTGTGTGAGCCGGTATCATCAGACATGTATGCCTGACATGATGCATTGGCTCTGTTTAATTATAGAGATGCTGAATAAATATTTACAGATGGCCGATCCGTCTTCTCCAGGCCAAGCCCACAAGTGTGATTTATGAAGCGTCAGTTAATGCAGGGAAAAACGGCTGTCATTGTTTCTGTATGGAAGCTGAATATGCTGCACTACATGTATCTATTGCATTCAGGTACTCAGGTCCTTCTGTGTTAATGCGTCAAAGTCACTGCTGCTGCTGCTGCTGCTAAGAGCTTGGATGGCATTTGTTCCGAGTTTAAACTGTTTCTTAAGGCTGCATTAACCTATAGAGGTGCTGCTGGGTTTTTAGCAGCAAAAGCCTCCAGGTCCTGTCAGGTTTGGTGGACCTACCAGCAAGTTACAAGTATAAATGGAATATATTAAACTTTCAAAACTCGGCTCTGAAGAAAAAAAAACCCTGTTGTGGACTCATTTAAAAACTTGAGCTAAATTAAACTCATTACCTCATATTATGTCACTTTAACTTTGATTTACTATTAGGTTATTGGGGGATGCTGTCAGAGCTGCTTGTAACCTTTTGATTCAAAGCCTCAATAGGCTGATTAGAACAATGAGCGGGTCTCTTTTACATTAACATTGCATTGGATTCAAAATGCACTTCCACTAAGTTAATGCAAACATATAAATAGAGCTCTTGTTTGGATCGGAAACAAATGAATGAAATCAGACCTGACCTGATTTGAACCAGAGCACATTAGACCTGAATAAAGCCAAACCCATGCAGCCAAGCTGAGTGAGTTTGGGCTGACGTTCAAAGCTCTAGAAACAAATCCTCAGTCCAACACAGACCATTACAGCTGCGGAAAGCAGAGTAGTAAACAAGGATGATTTATATGATTAAGGCATCAAAATGGAAAGCTGATCTTATAATGCTCCATTTCAAACAATTCAGAAAGGATACAACTAATACATTTCTGATCATGAAAACATTTTGTACTGGGCATAATTATTCTACAGAATATGCAACTAAAAAAATATGGATTTTTGCTTGTGTGAGGTTATGTTGTATGAACATTTTTGTAAACAGCAGATCAAAAATACCTCTATCCACATTACATTACACATGACACATTTTGAGATCAAATGTGAATCACCAGTGTATATCATCTGTTCAGACTGGAACGACTCATAAAGTGAAGCTTTCAAGCCCCACAAACTATAAACTGAAAAAATGGACCTGACATAGTCCAGCTTTAGACGTTGTGAGAGACATTTATGTGAGCTCTGTGGTGGCGATAGTTCACATTGCTGTACTTTGCAAGACTTTTACCTTGATCTCTGAGAGAGAGGAACAGTAAAAAAAATTAAATTAGATTTTTTTTTTTAAAAAAAAAGCACATTTAGCATTTCACTTCCAAACTCACTGGAGAGTTTCAATGTTTCCTAATGTTCTCATTTCTATTAGACACATCAGTTTTCTGTGTATGTATATTTTATGTGGGCGAGTTGCGTGAGTAAGAGCGTGTGTGTGTATGAGTGTATTCTCACATGTGTGCATTAGTGTACTTGCCGGCCTGCTGGCGCCCCAAAGCCATCTGGTATCTGGTCAGTCTAGCGAGCCTCTGGAGGGCACCTGGCCAGCAGCTTGCTCACCTGTCTCCGCTAGCCCCTGCCAACCACCACACCTGGCCTGGCCGGCACACAGGGAACAGCAACCAGAACAGATTGGACGGTGCAGTCAAAAAGGCAGCCCCAACTCTGAAAGCACGGAATATTGCAACGGACGCAGTAGATTCTCATTATTTGCTATAAAGTTTTGCAGAAATTGTAATGAGCTTGATTCATATGCAAAACATGAAGATGTAAGCAATATTGCAAATACATTTTTCTGTTTCAATTGAATTTTATTTATATATTGCCAGTTACAGGTAGAGAAACAAAAAAAAAAAAAAACTGAACAATCCCTAAAACTTAGCAAACAATGGAGGACAGAAAGGAAAACCTCTGAGGAACCAGACTCAGAGGTGGCAGCTTTCTACTCGAGGTTATGAGGGAGAAAAGGATAGGCCGGAGCAACAAACAAACAAGTTGACATCAGACAGCTAGGTTTGCAGATTTCAACTTATTTCTCAGTGAGAGAAATCCTCTACGAGAGACACAATGAGTAATGACTTGTCTTCCATCTGTCCAGAAACTTTGTGCGAGACTGCGCCAACCCATCCATTTAGCATATGATGGCACTTCCTTCCTGCAGGTTGTCCTCTGCTATCAATTACATACTCCGCTCCCTGCGAGGAAGATGCTCTTTGTCCCCTGTTGTACACACACAAACAGAGCTCGAGCGCACACACACACACACACACACACACACACACACACACACACACACACACACACACACACACACACACACTAAAGTGTTCCCCTGTTCTCTCGTCTGCATCAGAATCTAACTGGAGATGGAGGCTTGAGGCTTCTGGTTCTTCCTGCGATTCACATCAACACATTGGAGGTCCTGGCTGCTCTCATCACATCGTGAGTGCACACACACACACACACACACACACACACACACACACACAGACGATGTAGATCCTAAAGAGTACGGTCACATTCAGAAGTTGTGTTTTAACAGCGGCGATTTCAAGTGAAACATGAAATGTTTGAGCCATTTTGTCTCCAATTCCATGACAATGGAGCTCAAGCCACTGAAAGCAAGTATGGAAACACTCTTGACTCTGTTATCATGCCGACCGAGGAAAATGGCAGGTGCTTCCTCAATTGTAAACTCCTTATTGCTGCTGTGGTAACATTCCTCCCCTGGATGAGAAGATGATAGAAGCCCTAAGGTTTGCTTTGCTGATCTCGTGGTGCCTCTTACAGCAGGCAAATCATAACTCTGCAGTCTAACTAACTAATCTGGACTGGATTCATTCTAATCTGGACTGGATTCAGTCTAATCTGGACTGGACTGGAGAAAATATTATTAACGTTATGGAAGTGAACTCTCTGTGGATGATGGATGCAGTGTAAACCATGGTCTGCAGACCATCGGGGGAAATTATGGAGTAAGTATAGAGAACTTCCAGCAGTCGATTTTCTAAAAAGACGACTGGAAACAAAGTACAGGGTTCGTTCAAAACCTGTAGAATATGTGTTCAGTAGAACCTGTACAGGAGAACAGTGAGAGCAGACACATCGTCAACACGGAGACATTTAACTGTTAACCCCTTATGGAGGGACAGCCTCTTGCAGGTGGTGCTGCTGTGAAGGTTCACTTTAGTCCAACATGAGGCCCATGGGCCAGAACCCACCACTGAAGGCACCAATACACCAAGCAACGAGGTTATATAGGATTTATAGCAGTATATTTACAATGCACTGTATATTACACCAAAACGTTTCATTCCTCTCTCTCTACCAGAGTTCGCAGTGGTCTGGTTCAATATGCTTCAGTCCTCCAGAGGTTGTTTTCTCAGACGTTGTCGTCCTGGACACCGCTTCCTGAAGCCAGCGTGGGGCAGCAGAGAGCCTTCAGGTAGAACACACTTGTGTGACTGATGCACACCTGTCTCAGCTGGGTTTCCTCTGAAGTGAAGAACCAGGGTACCAAGTGTTTAAGGTCATGGTGAAGGTCAGGAGCCTGGAGCTCTGTAGAAATGTGTAGAAATAGTCTGTTGTGTTGATCGACCAAAACATTAAGACCAGGTGAAACTTTCCTGCGCTGCAGCAGTCAGTCGAGGTCTCAGGTGGTCTAACAGGTCCTAACCTGTCCCTGTCCACAGCGGCGTGCGGGTGCAGGTGTTTAAAACCCTGGAGCTGTGGGTGCAGGTGGGCGGAGCCTCTGCCGGCGTGCTGCAGGGTAGCCTGAGTCACTGTGAGCTGCTGTTCAACCATCTGCTGGGAGAGGCCACGCCCAGTGCCGATTCTGTCAAGGTAAGTCC